>CAEFZX010005590.1:0-117473 GCA_903066825.1 Alfaro cultratus | reverse complement strand
TGAAAACTCTTTCTGTGTACCGTCTGTATGTAGGCACATGCGGCTTATAGACAGGTGCGGCTTATGTATGTACAAAATGTTTTTTCCTTTAAAAATGTACTGGGTGCAGCTTATAATCAGGTACGCTCTATAGTCCGGAAATTACGGTATGTTGACAGCAATGTTTCTAGTTTTGCTAGTCAGAGTCAGTAAAGGCATTTTGCATAAAACGTGTTAAAGCCCCAACAAAACAAAGTTAGATAGATCAATATTAAACTAGTTGCATATACCACAAAATTGTATTTTAATTTAGGTGGTGCATAAAGTGAACTGTTTTGATGAGTTAGTTGATTTTTGAAGTGTAAATGTTAATATAGTTTATAGCTAAAAAAAAACAAAAACAAAAAACTAATAATCTTTTAATTATGAAATACACGTAAATAACTATTGGCCTCTATATTGATTTTCAAAGCCAACGAGGAATTTTGGTTGTAAAATATCTGCTCATCTCAACGTGAGAATATGTCACCGTAGCTGCAGTCTGAGTATTCTACATCACTTTTAAGTGTCTTTTTATAGCCAAGATTTACATAGGTAGACCTGCTGCTGATGGGCTAGTAGAGTTTGAAAGGCACGATTAGGATATCTTAGTAATAGCATTTTTACTGCTCCACTACTGTGGTGCAGTTTTACCCTTATGAGTCAAACATTGACAGATTATGTGGACAAAAGTGAGATTTACACGAGTAGATGACTTCCTAGCATAAAATATTCTGGTGCTAGTAATTTAAAGAACTGTAACTGAAGTTCTGCATGTTCATCAGAGTAAAAGTACTTGTTAGAACCAGAGGACATATTATGTCTAACCGAAAGCAGTTTTAATTTTTGTGTTTCAAATTCCGTTTTTTGTCATAAGTGATCACTCTCCTTTGGGTTAAGACTGGTCACATGTGGTCAGACTGGGCTCACAAGAGAGTGCTTTTAAATCCTTCTGTAGGGTTCCAGTTTAGTAATTCTCCAAGACCAAACACTCAGATAGCATTTCTTCTGACTTTCTCCACTTCACTGGATTTGTCTTTAGATCTTTTTCGATGCATGTTGAAATTGTAAGATGCACTAAATGTCCATTTCCTTACAACAAAGGGTACACTCTAAATTTGTTAAAATCGATGATAAAAGAAGATAACTAATAACTATTAGAAAAAACTTTCAGACATTTTTTACATTGACCTGTAACAACAACGTTTGCGTCTAGTTCCTCACTCTAACATCAATAGCCGTCTACAAACCTTACTGACTGACAGGTTTCTGATTTATATCTTGTTTTACATTTCATTGCCTCGGTATCTTTGACTTCTCAATTACCAGCTCAGCATCCATTTTCCTGACATGAATTGAGATGAATTGTGTGAAAAAGGCGCTCCGGGTCGCTTTGGGGACACCCTTGAGAGGTGTTGCTGTCCAGCAAGGAACAATGGAAGGAACCAGCTGCTGTGGGAGTTGGTGTGACACAGTAGAAAAGCTGTTTACATGCAGCAGGCCGCTCAAATCAGGCCGGATGTTGGCCTACGTCAGGACTCCGAAAGTTTATTGCTGTTTGGTCCTGCAGACCTGAGTGTGATGCAGAGAAGTTCAACCTTCTTCACATGTTCTTTAAGTTCTTCTTTAAGCTTATCGGTGTGAATGATAGCTGTTGGTCATGACCCCTGTATGTGACCCCACAGATTCTATGGTAAGTTTAGTTTTGGATTCAGGAAGGGCAGCTCAGAAGCTTCAAAATCTTCTCCAAGAGCACACAGGCAACTTATCCAGAAGGTCGAAACAATCCATAGCCACATCTATAGGCCTCACTTGCATTAAACTCAGTGTTTGTGATTCAACAAAAAGGAGGAGACTTTGAAAAAAGTAGCATCAATATTTGGCTTCAGAAGTCAAAACCATTGCAACAAAAGATCCATCTCACATTTACCAAAAGAAACTTTGTCTTGAAGACTTTTTAAAATGTGGCTTGACCCAGCAAAAGTATGAAGCTAAAACAAAATTCCTGAAAAGATCATAGCAGGTGTCAAAAATGATGGTGAGAATGTGGCGGTCTAGGCTGTTCTCTGCTTCAGGAAATGGAGGCAGTGGTGCAATTAATGTAACCGTAAATTGTGCTCTCTACCAGAAAATACTAATAGTTCTTTAGTTGAAGCACACTTTGGTTATGCAGCAGGTTCAAGGACCCGAGAACGCCAGAAAGCTTCTGAATTGCTCAAAAATACATAACTAAACAATTCAAGGTTTCTGACAGTCTAATGAGATGCAATATGACTGAATAAAACAATTCTGCAAAACAGAGTTATGCAAAATTTCTCAGCAGAGATGGAAAAGCCAGTTTTCATAAGTTCTCAATGGTAGTTGTTGCCAACAAGGGCTTAAAAACCAGTTATTAGGTTTTGAGGCAATTGCATTGTCAATAAACACAAAACTGAAGCTGAACAAAACTACATGTGATGCAGTTCAAGACACAACAACATTTGAATAATAAAAGATCTTCCTCTCTGGTCATTTTTCTACAATAATGTTATGGCTTTCAAAACACTCGTCTTGCTCAATTTTGGTAAAACCAAACAACATCTGACCAATGACTAATTTATCTGCTTCATTCCAGAAGAACATGTAGCAGCCCTCTTCATTGCTGCCCTCAGTGTTTGCTTACAGTTTGTTGTTTGTCGGCAGGCAACCATCCTGCTTCATCGTAGGTAAATATTGTTTGTCACCTTCCTCTTCAAGGTTCTATTTAAAAATAGTTCCCTATAAATTGGTCTCACTTTAAGCCCAGAGTTAAGAGCACAAGCCAGAGATACCCAGGCTTCAAATGCTCTAGCCGGTGTTTCCTAACCGCCTATTTAAAGCCTGATTGGCATTAGGAATCTCTGAGCTTGCAGGCCTCCCCAAAAATTTCCCATCTTTATAATAAACATTATTTTCCAGCCACCACTCTGTCAGGGGAGAACTTTGGAGAAAGGTCAGAGTTTGGCTATTAGGATTACAAATCAATAAAAGAGGTTGTAGCAATCACACAGAGGGTCATTACTATGAATAAGCAGGATGCTGGGTTCACATGCAGAACAAAGCAGCTTGGAGAAGAGAATAGAACAGAAATATCCTTTGTTGTTTCACAGTGGGGAAATCCAAGTGTCACAGCAGCAATTAATTTAAGTTGGAACATGCATATTCACACAAAGGTAAAAGTAAATAAATAAAATAAAACTGTGCATTAAGAGCAAATTCACAACTTAAGAAAAAAAAAAAAATTCAGATTACAAGAAAATGTGCAACTGAGTATGATCAGTTAAAGAAAGTAAATATACCCAGAGCTCAAATTAGTTGATTTAGGCCCCCAACGTTTGCTAAGTGCACAGTCACAAACCTTGATTTTAAGATGGACAGTGATTTTTAACTGAGCAGTTAAAAAGGGGCCACTGTCTAGTTTAGTTTTTATCATTTTAAAAAAAATTAGGAAAGGTCAAATCAATTAGTTCAAGGCAACAGTTTGAAACGGTAACCCATTCCTTCATTTTATCATGACAGGATTAACGTAATTCCCTCTATCTAAGAGTCCTCATAAGTCTGCAGCAGGGGCAAAATGCTGCTGCACGTCTTCAAACAGGAACACATAAAAAAGAGAACATTACCCCTGTTCTGGCTTCTCTCCACCTCTGTATTTTAGAGTTTATTTTAAAATTCTTTTGGGTATTTCTAAGGTTTTAAACAGCCTTAACTGGCCATTTTTAATAGAATCTCTATGTTAAATAAGGCGGTCATTTATGTCTGCTGACCAGCTGCTCCTGTGACTTAGCATTAACTGGCATTTGGATTAATATGATCTAAGTTTGCAGACACTTCACACTCTTGAATCCTGATTTTAAATTCAAAAATACTTCACTGAATGAAAGGGAAATTAAATGTTGTTGTGGCTCATTTCGATTAAAATTCTTCAAAGACTTATTGTAGGTAGTGACTTCTGTTGGCAAGAATGATCTGTTGTAGCGATCTGGTGCAGAAATCTGAAATATTGTTTCAGCAACCATCCAGTTTGACTAGCTATGTCTGTTCAGCAGTTGAAACCTTGAAGAGTGGTGCCCAGTAAACCATAAATGGGAACAGTGGTAAACCTTCCCAGGAGTGTCCAACATACCGGAATTACTCCAAGAACACATCAACAACTCATCCAGGAGGCTAGAAATGCTACAGGCTGATAGTTAAACATGGTGATGGTCTGGGGTTGATTTGTTTCTTCAGAAACTAGGTGAGTTACAGTTATTAACTGGAAAATTAATTATACGTGCAGAAAATCCTAAAGTAAGATTTGTGGTTTGCAACCTTAACTTGAAGCACACCTAGGGTGTGCATCAGGACAGTGATCCAAACCACTCCAAAAAAATGCATAATACTTTTTGTTTCTGTGTAAGTGTAATTTCTTTTATCTACATACAACCTACGTGTCTCACATGCACATGGTTTTTCAATCCATATGGTACAGCATGGCTTGTAATGCAATATGCCAGAAACACTATAGATCTCTAACTACTCATGATTCCTTGTAATTATGGGTTGCTATTGTTGTCTTTTTCCCTTTCATTCACTGACAGCCTCCGAGTCATCCGCTGATATGACCAGTTGTTTTAAAGCCTCATCAGTTGAACTCTGTGTGATGATGTTGTTGAAAGCTGCCTCTTAATATTGTGTCAAACTCATTAATCAAAAAGCATACAGTATTATCCCATCTGTTTTCAATGCCATTTGCAGGACGTTAAATAAAAAAAAAAAAGAAAGAAAGAAATACCCCAGAGCATTCAAAAAAGCACAGTGTCAGATTCAGCAAAACCAGATTTAACTCTATTTTGCCTTTCACAAGTCAGAAACAAAGTGTAAACAGGGAATATGATCAGCCACAGCTTTCCAGATGGAAAAAATGTGATGAGTCAAAGCAAAACAAGTATGTGGGGGGGAAAGAAATCATCTCTAGTCCCTTTTTATCCACTCAGCAACTCCACTTCGATGTTTCAATTTAGTCCTGAGTCGCAGCCAGTTGACCTGTGTGGTCCTGAATAAAACAGAGGAAGCATGAGTGGAAACAAAGCACGGCAGCAGACATACTATACTGTGGAAGGACAATGGGGAAAACCGTGGGAGGCTTCCCACACTTACCCCCAATTCACTCATTCCAAAATTGAAATATCAATGTCGATTCTCTGCATTAAACTTATAATTGAAATTTCATTTTGCTTTGAGTCACTTTGAAGTTCTCATTAAAATGATGAATTGAATTTTAGCTTTTTATGCCATCGCATCAGTAAACTTTCCATGTCTGGGATTTTGTATAGTAAGTATGCCAGCATAGTATAATAGAATAGTATAGTAAGAATAATAGTATGCATTTTTAACTTGAATTTTAATTTGGAACCTTTTCTGTATATTGTTGACAACCTTCCATCGTCGTATGTAGACTTTAGAGCTTAAAGCGACTGCAGAACATTTTCAGTGAGACAAAATTATTGATTGTCTGAGTAGACCCAAAACAAACTTATAGTTTAGTAAATCTCTGGCCTGTTGGCAAAAACTTGCTGCTTTTCCCCCCCCTGATAATTCATTCATTATTTATTGGTATGCACTTTTGAACTAAAGGAGGTTAATAAGAGCATGAAAGTGTCCTTTCATGCTCTTATTAGAAGCAGCAGAAGCTAAACAGATTACAAATATGTTTTCAGAAATTACAGTTTCAATTTTAGGGAAAAATATACTGTTTAGCTACTTACCAAGAAAGTATTGAGTTTTGTCTGAGTTATTGCTGACTCATTTTCCCAGCAAGATTCTTGGCTGCGTTACAAGGAAGCAGTGTTGGTTTATCAGTGATTTTCATTTTTAAAGATTCTTTGAGATATGTCCCCGTCAAAAAAAAGAAAAGTTGTCAGGAAGCAGACCAGGACGTTCATAACGGTTACGGGATGAGGAGGAATTGATAGAAAAAAATAAATTAGCAAACTTGTCACAGTAAGAAATTCAAAGAGAAGCAGTTCTAAAATATCTGTCTGCTTGAAGACAAAATGTAACATTTTCAAGAAGATTCAAAGCGTACTAGTAAAGGCTGAATTCCCTCATCAGAATTAATGTTTTGACTTTGAATTTTGTACTTTGTCCAAACCTTAAATTGTATTTGAGTAAAGAGATGGCCAAAATATCAAGGGGACATTTATCAACAAAACTGTTCCCAAGGGTACAGAAATGAGAAAACAAACCAGAGCATCCGGTTTTAACTGCTGCATCTATAAAAAGGTGAGATTGCCAGGCAAGGGAAAGGTTTCAGTGTCTGTCAGACCAATGATGGCAGTTTGACACTGAGAATGGTATCTTGTAAACACACAGAGAGGTAAGAATGAAAGAGATGGAAAGAAAAGCAGAGACACAAGGATGGATACTTTTCTGGTATAGTTACACTGAATGTTAAGAACAAAAAGGCCTGATATTTATTTTAAAAAGCTGGTTGAATTCTGTAAATTAGAAGCATTTCTGAGGAGTCATTTTAAGAGTAAAACAATGAATTTTAATGAAGTTATTTTGTTCATTAGCACAAAATGATTTAATGTCTTAAAATATAGCCTGTTTGGTTTTACTTTTAATTTTGAGCAAGTCGAGGCTGCTGGTCACCATTCTGTTTAGATTAGAAATATACATTTTGTTGTCATGTTTGGTAGTAAATGAGGACCCAAGTGCAGACAGCTAACCAATGAAAGTGACTTTCATAGATGATGAACAAAAGGAAACTTAGGATTATCAACTCTGGAGATCAAGGAGCTAAAGCACAGAGAACAATGGCGATAAACAAACTGCAACAGAAGGAGGCAGAGGGAAAACAATAAAACCAAACAAAGGTATAAATACGTTGATCAAGGAGTGGAAAATGACAGGGGAACCAGAAAAGCTTATCAGAAAATAATATGGGACAGCTGAGGGAGAGAAATTAGTAAATTAGTAGATGGACCACAGGTGGGCCGGGAAGCAGGTTGACAGCAGGCTGAGGAAGAAATGCACAACAAAATGTCTGACATTTAAAGCCTTGTAACTTTCTCATTACACGACTGTGTTTCAAGCTCTGAAAACTAAGTGTGCAAATATCTGTTTTCCAACACCAAAAATAAATTTTAAAAAATTACAGCTTTTCCAGCGCTTACAAAAGTTACTATTTTAAAACACTTAAGCTTCTGTTATACTTCAGTACGCCATCATAACACTGGCTGTCTTACTCTGTTTCATAGACTGCAGAGAATGTGGAAGTACCAGACCTATTTGTTTAGCTTGTGATCAGCTGCTTGCATCAGTAAGTAAACATCTGGATTTGGGTCAAAGGTCTCTGCAGTGAACTGGACTGCAGAGACCTTTGATGAGAGGTGACAGTCAGATTGACAGGAGAAATACTTGTATATTATGATATTCAAATATGAAAACCTTCTTTCACATGCAGCACTACTCAAGCACAGTGCAAGGAACTAGTGAAATACCTTCTTAATGTTGAAGCAATTTGGGAACAACAGTGTTTTATGTTCCAATGTTAAAAGCGGTTCTGTCCATGCATACCAAGACCAACCTTGTCTTTTACTCCATCAAACAGCAAATGTTTAACAGTTTGGCAAGCCTGCCAACAATGTCTTGTGCTGTTTGATTGACCTCCAGTCTACATAATCCAAGTCTGACTTGATTTGTCCTCATTGCTGGACACAGACGCAACGTACATCATTTCCTCTTTGCTGATCCATCTCAGAGAGTACTACAAAATTCTGCTGCTTGCATTTTCCTGTCAAATTGACATTTTTCTCTGTATGATGCACTCTATGATGCATATTCCACCTTCTCGAGAATATGTTTTCTTGAAATCTTTTCGTTAGCAGAATATTTTCGTCATCACATATGATGTCCATATTTTGATTGAGAAAGGCTAAAGGAAAAACATTACTCTGTCAGGGCTTGATGTTGTTCTTCATTTAGTTCCTCTTTCCGTTTGTTGAGTGGACCACTAGGTCTCTGGTCCTAGCTGCATCTGTTTTTATTATCAATTGCTTGCACTACTCCCTGATGCTATTGGTTTGCTAATAAAAATCTGGATGACTGAAGTTTTTAGCACCTGCATAACAGGCACTGTTTTTGTCTGCCAGAGTGGGATTATTACGGCATCTTCTGCACCACATCTCTGTGCGTTCATCGGTTATTTGAAGCCAGCTAACCTCCAGCAACCACTTTTCTGAGAACACTGACTTCTTTTGTGGCTCAGGCCCAGTCTAGCCTTTTTTTTGGAAGTGGAGGAACACCAAATTAATTGCTTAATGGAGCTTGCTTTGTTGACATTTTGATGAAGTTCTAAAGCAATGGCTCCTGGGCCTGTCCTGCACCCATCTGTCCTCAAATCCTAGGTATGGTATTAAGTAACATTTCATCTGGTACCTTTATCATGTTTTCTTTTGGGGGTTTTTCTGAATGGCACATGATACAATTGGATACAATTTATGTCAGTTCTGAGTAGAGGTGTATCTCTCCTTTCTCTCTTTAAGACAATATTAAATTGTATTCATTCTTAAAGAACTTTATCCTTTAGTAATTTATTGTAAAGTGGTCCTATAATGATGACACAAAGCTGACAATTGCTCCTAAAGCCTCACTCCTTCATTTATTCAATGTGAAACTGACTGGCACACTCCACCTCCTGAAAACCAAGTGTAAAGAAGAAGGAGCTGTGACGGGAAAAGAGAAATTGATGCTCTGCCTTTCTGTGATATTTTGAACTAAAAACATGTCAAACAATCCATCACACCTTTATCTATATCAAACTGTTAAACAGTTTGCATCCTGTTCATCTGCAGGACAACGAGAGACTAAATATATTGGCCTGCTAATACTGACGTTATTGTGAACTAACAACTAGTTTCATCTTAATAAAGCCTTATCTTAGACATCTATGTGGTATCTATCAGTTAATGAACCAGTGTTTCCTTTTAACCTGCTTGCACTCACTTTCTTAACATGTAGAGAAAAAAAAGGAAAAGCAGTGTGTGTACCCCACCTGCAAGTCTACTTATATTTCTATGCTTCCATAATGAAATGCAGCCTATAGGATACTCCCCAGTTGGTATCATGTTGCCTAGCAGCAAGAAGGTCCTGGGTTTGATTCCTGGCCCGAGGTCTTTCTGCATGGAGTTTGCATGTTCTCCCTGTGCATGCGTGGGTTCTCTCAGGGTACTCCGGCTTCCTCCCACAGTCCAAACACTTGACTATTAGCTGAACTGGTCTCTCTAAATTCTCCCTAGGTGTGTGTGTGCATGAGCATGGTTGTTTGTCCTGTCTGTCTCTGTGTCGCCATGCAACAGACTGGTGACCTGTCCAGGGTGACCCCGCCTCTCACCCGGAACGTTAGCTGGAGATAGACACCAGCACCCCTACCAACCCCATTAGGGACAAGGGTATACAGAAAATGGATGGATGGATGGAGGATTATCCCCCCCCCCAGTCACTCCCAGCCTAAATCTATACGTTGTTTACATTTCAAAGCTAATGGGGGATTGTTCAGGCCATTGACCTACAGCAACACTGCACACGTAGCGTCTAGTAGCTCATTCAGAGACACCTTCATGTTGTCCCTTAAAGCACTGAGATGACCTCTTGTTACCGGGTAGGGTTTCTGGTGCATCTGCATTGTTGGACAGTGGAGCTAATCCTCAGTTCCTACACTGATGGCCCTGAGAGTCCAAGTCAAAGCAGCCCCTTTAAGCCTGCTCAGAGTAGTGGATCAGGTTTTTAGCACGTACTGAGTCGCGTGTGTGAAGGTCAGCATGGACAGCCGGTGTTTACCAAATGCAACGTCACATGGGTCATTTTATGCTAAAGAAAAGCCAAACAACACTAAAACATTTACACATTTATAAGTCATCCTGAATGTTTTGATATTTGGATTATTCTTTTAATAAATTAATTCTTTGAACAACAATTCCTACATTACTACAAACAAATAAAATAATTATTTTATTAACACTCAAATTAGAAGATTCGAGCTCTTGTTTTTACAAATCCTGCATTTCTCTAATGCAGTGGTGTCCCATAATTGCGAAAATTAAACATTAGCAACAATGTTTAACATCTATGCAATAGCTGAGCTGATTAAGCATGTTTTTAGATCCAAAAGTGGGGGGGGGAAAGCCTCAAAGGGATCATAATTAATAATTAAAAAGCTTCCTCAAGCAGTTGCATCTGTTTTTAACAAACAGATGCTGTAAGACTACAAGCATCCAAAGCTTAATGAACCTGATGATAGTTCTTTGTGCTGTACATAAAATTGATATTTGAATGTTGTTAAAATGGCTTTCTGTGCTAAAACCAAAACCAGTTGAACTGTTTGTGTGTATTTTAAACTTCTGTGTAGTTTTGTCACGACTGTTTAGCTTTACATATAAGTTGAGATATGACTGCACCTGGAAAACATTAAAGACTGTGAAAAGGTGTCTAACAAAATTCTAGGTGTACTTGTCTAGTTTTTACATTTGGTGTCAGTGTTACAGCATTTTGGATTGGAATCCCACAATTTGAGGTAAAAAACATTTGCTTAAAGATAATCAGAGTGTGCTAACTGGGGTGCAAGATTCTTTTTCAAGTATGTATTTAATATATTTTAGAGAAAACTATACCTGCATTATCTTAGCAATGTTAAATTTTAAGAAACATGTCTCCATTTTCCTAATGTTCAGCGTCAATTGAATATTATTTTTGTCATCTTTATCATTTTAGCATTCATGTTTTATTCTTTCATTTTGTTGACATTTTGTGGTTTTATTTTTTAATTATTATTATTTGACCCCAACACAACGAGGAATGTTGTCTGTGTGCAAATGTTTCAGATAAAAAATGTTTTGTTATTTTTATTTGTATTGTCTTTGTTTCCTATGTCAGTGGAAATGTCTACTGATGTCTGCATATTATGTTATTATGTAAATCCTTAACTTCGTTCTCTAAATGTTCCTCCTATCCAGAATATTTAGCTGTAGCAACATTTTCCCTTTTTTTTGAGTGTCTGAGCCAAGTGAGGGTCAGAATGTATTGCGGCAGCTAAGATAATTTACAGGTAGCCCAAGTTATCCACAGAGCACTTGTAGTATGCTACTGTCCAGGGACTCTATATATATATATATATATATATATATATATATATATATATATATATATATTTTTTTTTTTTTTTTTTTTTTGACCATATAAAATAAAAACATAACAGGACATATTGCAATCACTTTCTTCTAGATGGCTCATTGTGTGGTGCATTGATGTCTGATTTACATCTTCCTTATGTAATGGTCTCACTTTTTGTCACTTCCAGGCTTTCTGCTTGGTTGCTTTTTATTTTTTTAAGGTATTTCTCAGACATACAAGATAATATAACTGAAATGAGCTACAAGTTCTAAAAGTTTACAAATTTACAAAGTGTTTTAAAGATATTATGCACATGCATTTTTAAAAGAGCAAGTACCATGGATTTAGTTTATATTTACCATGAATTGTAAATCAGTTCAATCATGTGTACCATTCAGTGCAACAAAATCATCTTGCTGCAACTGTGATTTCAGGTAGCTGCAGGATCCAGCTACAAGCTGACTATTATTTACAGGAGTGTGAAGAAATGACTGGATAGAAGGAGCCGGGGTAGCAGAGGCTGGACATGCCATGTCCTGGCCAGAAGACAGCAAACAACAGCTGAACTTGCGGGTGCCAGATACCCACACAATAGCAAGCAGGCTGTATATTGAGGTGGGGCATCTGTTTGGCAATGGGGCACATCGCGTAGGCACAACAGGAGCATCAACAACTTTGGAACAAGTAAACAAGTCCGGACACTTTTGGGGGCATGGTGTCAGAGCTCTCTGTAACATTAGAAAAAAAAATTCAACCTGAAAAAGTAACTGAACATTTAGCCACCTTAACCAAGCCTATTCCAGAGAGAGAGAGAAAGAAAACAATAGATCTTAAATACCTAAAGCTATGGTGAGGTAAAGAGACAGAAACTGGGCTAAGCAAAATACAAAAGGAGCAAGTAGGCCCATGATTACAATGTTTAAAGTTTGCATTGTCATGGGTGGGATCTGAAGATGCTCAATTGCCACAGTGTTGTCGCCAAAACCCTGGAGGTTTGTTTCACAGGAGACTAAACTGAACTGCAGCCATAACAGAAAGTTGCTCAGACTTTTACTAGTCTGAGCAACTACTTGAAGTACTTGCTCAGACTACTATTGCACTGGAGTAATGAGCAAATATTTATTTCCGTTATACATGTCAACAATTTCAACTTTAAAATTGTGATAAACCAGAAAACCATCACCAAGAGATAGGTGTGTTTGTGCAAATCCAGGGATTAAAACTTCTAACTGATTATCCTGATTTCGATGAGCCTCATCAGATCACTGTCGAGTTCAGGTCCAGAGCTGCTCATCCCTACGGCTGGCGGTCAGCCAGGAATTCGGCTTTAGTCGGCTCAGCTGCTGTTGCATCACATATTGTTTTAGTCATTTCATAATAATCTCCAGTTCTTTTAAGTTTAAAACGCCTTCCAAGCTGTGTGTCAGGACTGGGTCCTTGGTGGGTGTATTTGTGTGTGAAGGAATGTGGCGACTAAAGTGAAAGGAATACATTTTTCTACTTAGGAGTTTGACAAGGTCTATAGTAGCTGGCTGAATCATAAAGAAGCTGGGTTTTCCTGCAAGTATCACATTTTTTTCCAATTATATTTAGTTGTTAGCAGATTTAGGAGGCTTCGCCTCTTTGTTTCCCTCCAAGCTTCATCAAACACCCTCTTTCTGGTCATCAGTGACAGGAGCAGGAAGCATTTTGTTGTGCACAGGATGCTTCCTGAATGCGACCCTCCCACTCGGCTCATAACTTTAACACTTCGCCTTCCGCTCACAGTCACTTCCATTTTGGTAGTCGCTTCCTGTGTGGACTGCGGGAACAACGTGCCCTCTGATAGCGTGGCAAGATTAAACATGTAAAGCAACACCACCTTTTGCAAGTTACAGCTCACCAGAGGCTTTTACATTCAAGCTTTTGTTGAAATTGTCAAAAATAATTACAGGAAGGAAGGACATTTTTATGTTTATCTCCTAGCAAAGAGTCCAGAATCTGAGTTCAAGGTTTACTTTAACAGAAATTACCATCAAGAGGTCTGGGACCAAAAAAAACTAAATAACACTTATTAATTAAAATGCGGAAAAAAAAGTCTGAGCTGCAGAGATTTTTTTAAGTGTCACAGTAAGAACAGCAACAATGAAAGTGTATACATAGAGTTGCTTAGTGTATGAAAAATAGTCTAAACATTAGAGAATGAACCCCAGGGTTATCCTAACATATTGTTTATATTCTATTTCATATATGAATATTTCACATTAGACTATGAGAGACATTTTAAATTGTACTGTTTGCTTTTTGTGAATACATAAAATGATGTTTAGGTTGACCTTTTTATGGTCTTTTTCAGATGTTGGTAATCTGGTAAATTTGTGCACTTCTCTGGAGATATTTGGAGAATAATGGTCAGATTTCAAGCACAAAATAAATTGTTGAACTTTTCAGTGGTGCTCACAGTGGAACACAACAGAAAAATCAGCGTGATTTAGGCCAAATGTGGGAAAAGGAAGCTCTGTGAAATGGCTAAATAAAACAATGACGAGCAGCGTGAGTACATGAGCTGCCATTTGTGATTCCCAAGGATATTTTGGGGTTTATTCCAGGGATTTCCCTCTATTTCCAAACTTCCTGATAGGAAGCCGGATCTCGATACAAGAAGAGGTGTCACGTCTGTCGCTATATTTGAAGATGAAAGGAAGCAGGCGATTAGTCATCATTCTTTTATTCAAGTCCATCAAGAACTGATGAGCTGTTGTTCATCAGAGATACGACTGAATGGGATGTTTGAATGCGGACGAGAAGGAAGTGGCCCCTCTTCCACCTTAGCCTGACTCATCTGTCCTGTTTCTGCAGACAGGAGCAGGAAAAGCTACATAAACACTTCTGGGATGAGATGAGGGAGAGGGCAAGCAGGATGTTTTCTCTAAGTTTTAGATCCTGTTTTTTTCACCTTCCCCCCCCCCCCACTAATCCGGACTGTCACAGGTGTATGAGCAGGTCCGCCTCCATGCTTCTTCTCCTCCTCTGGACACAAATCCAGGACTTCCTCCTCATGAAGCCTTTCTTTCATTTGGTCCTCTTGGCATGGTCGATTTATTGGCCACCTGAAGAGATTTACAAAGACAGGGCAGATCAGGGATTTTCGTGAGGAGTTTTTTTGGCTTATATAACAAATTTCCCCCCATTATAAGGAGAGAAAGTCCATCCATCTGCATGTCAGGCTGTAGAGCTGGCGGCTTGAACCGACTGCTATTTTCTGTAGGGGTGAAACAAAGGGTCAGGTGAGATTTTCTGGAGTTGCAGTCGCCATTGGAAGCTGCGGAGGTAAAATAATCCCTCATTTCTGCAGGCCGGACCTGACTAGATGGAAGGGCTGCTTATCGTCACAAAGAGGCATAAATCTTTTTTACCCCCACATCCAGCAATGAACCTGAAACTCACATCCCCTCCTTAGAAGAAAGCACTAAAGAGTGCTGGAGCTGCCTTTCATTATAAATCATTCTCTAGTTTTTAAGTGCACTGCTCAGAAGAGTTTCCATTACATCATCAGCTGTCGGTATGGAAAAGCCAGTCGCTTATAGAAAGAAATTCAAACCAGCACAGCAGCAGGATGGCAGGCTTGCAAGTGAGGAATCTCATGCTCTTGTTTGATAAGACCCCCAAATCCTTTAACGTCACAGGAAGGGTTAACGTCTTTGTAAGAAGTTAACTCTGGGTCAGTGATTTTTAGCTTTTATAAATGTGGTCAACAACACAACGCTTTTTTTTTTTTTTTTATTTAAATATATAGTTTTAGTCGTATGGGATGCATTTATATTTAATAGTCATTTGTGTCGAGTTTAAACTTGACACAAACTTGACACCTCTGTCACAGTAGAACCTGCTGAGAATTTGAAAAATTTTAATTTACAGTAGACTGTTTCTTCGCCATTAGCTGAGTAGCACGACAGCATTCTCTGTGTGGGGGAAGGGTGTGAACAGCATGTAAATAAGCTTGATTGACAGTTTTAAGAAATTCTTCCTGGCTCTGATGTTGTATTTCTGCAAAAGGAAGTAGAACTGAAGGTAAATTCCAGAGGAGCTCGATGTTTTCACAAGGTATCCATCTCATATTCTACTTTTAGGACTTAGTGACATTTTTGAAAAATATTTAAAAAATACTTAACCAACTCTACCGACAGCATCTTGACTCTTTTCATTCTCTAATTCCTATTTTTTTCTATATATATTTCTAAGTTTACTTTTCGCCTTTATTTATTCTCACGTTTCTCTTCCATTTATTTTTTTGTATCTGTTCATACTCTAGTTCCTTTCCTCTCTTTCCACTGTGAAAACGAAAATCTGATTTATCATTTAACTTAAGCATTAATGAGAGCTGAAGCTTGTGAACATTTTCTGAACACCTTGTCTCTACATCAGATCCTGTCATCTGCCATTCCTTCAATGCCATCGTGGCGTCTCGTTTTGCTCTGCAGAAAGTCACGTAGTCCTGCAGTTCGAAGGAAGCTTCAGATCTGGGAAATGGACCCGTTGAACTTGTACAGTACGAGGCTGTCGCGTGCTAAAGAAAAGCAAACAACAGAATCTGCTGCAAACCCTAGAAATCATTGAGCGAGGAGAGAGCGGAGCAAAGCAAAACAAAGCCATAAAAGGTTCAGAACAACAAAAGCAAACTACCTGCGACTGTTAGTTTCTCACACACCACCTGCTCCTGCTTACAGTCTGACCTGACGCACATCCACCCTGCTGGACTTCAATGTGGGGGAAGGTGTGTATTTTTGGCTCCCTGTTGCATCTTCCTTCCTCCAACAATCATCTCTCAGACATCTGTGAGCAAAGTTCAGCCCTGACTTTAAAAAACTCCGGCATTCATAGAAAGTTAGAACCTGTGACGCTTTTGATCAGGTTGGAGGGAAATCCTTTACTCTTTTTGTGAATTTAGGCCAGAGGAGCTGGGGGGAAAGTTCACCATTTTCCCTTCTTTCAACCATTGTTCACCAACTAACCATAAAAACAGAATTTTTGCTCCAACGGTTTGACTATAAATACAGAAGATTAAAGCTTTTTTTTCTCCATTGTTAAATCATTAGTATCATGTAGTGTGAAGGACATTGGCTCTAAAAAAAAGTCAACCAATCCTTGTTTAATTTGTAAGTTCCTGAGGCTGCAATTTTTGAGAACACAATGCCTGCAATTCCCTTTGAAAACATTTGAACCATTTTAACTGCAAAACATATCAGTGATAATTAAAAAAAAGAGAGAAGTAGCCTGTTTGCATTAGTGGACAGAATTTAACACTTTTGTGCACTACCTTTCAAAATGTAGCTTTCTTGAGTTGTAATATGATTTCTCTGACATCTGTTAATTTCCATCATCTAGCAGAAGAATGCAAGTGAAGGAGCTGTGGCAGTATCCAACACACACTGATTGCTTTCCACATATTACAACAATCTTCTATCTTTTCCACATTCTAAGATATAGAATTGCAAGGTATGTTTTTTTTCTTTAAAAGAAAACGACCAGGCCTGGCTAAAATCTCTCAAAACATTGTGAAGAAATGTGTTATTGTCTGCAGGAACCAAGCTGGAACTTTTCTTCCACAGATGCAAAAATGTATGTTTGACACAAAAACAGTACTGAGCATCACTCAAAAAAAAACAAAAAAAAAAACCCTCTCTGAAACATGGAAGAGGCAGCATCATGCTATAGGTTGCTTTTCTTCAAATGTTGGAAGATAAAATCTTAAGCAGTCCAGTTTTGACCTAGAATGTCTCCCCTAATTTTTCAAAATCTTGATTCCTTCCATAAATATTCCATCTTGTGTTCAAGTTTTGTTTGTTAGGTTCTACAGAAACATGATGCAAAACACAAGAAACAGATGCAGAACTTATTGTGTAAAAATACCTCTTTTTTATTGAATTTCCATCATTACAATTGCACACAATCATTTTGAGCAATCTAAATTATTCATAGAAATTCATTGAGCTCTAAGTGAACAGTCATCAGTCTTTAGCGGAGGCTTAAGAGACGTGGAAATATACTGAGAACTTCACTTCCCATGGAGCTGCAAAACCCAAAGTAAACCTCCCCAAAAACCCACTCGACAGCAACAAAAACACCCTCTTCCACGTACAGTAGCGTCCCTGGATCACTTCCCTCCCGATCGCAGATTAAAGAACACAACACTGCAACATCAGAAGTCACATACAGCTGTGTGTACCAGCAGTTTACCAACAGAAAGCTCCACGGTGTCACAAGTCATGTCGCAGCATGAGAAATGTGCAGACGCACAGACAACAAATTTACACCTGAAATAATCCTAACAAAAAGTCTGTAAAGGGCTTAAAGTTTCCCTCATCCGCAGGCTTTCTGATAATTGTTTAGATAGACTTTGAATATGTGGAAGGTGAGCAAGAAAAATAAAAATAATTTCCTCCAATTCTGTCCGAGCCTCGCGTCTCTTTATGACCTTCAATGACAAAATAAATAAACTGTTACAGCAAAAGCTGCATCATCCACACATACGTGCCTGCTGCTGGTTGAAGTCAAATTATAATGGGATGTTCCCACGCGGACGTCCTGACCCTGGTGAGCAAAGGTCACCCGGCAGGTGACAGCAGGATGGAAGTAGACTTCCTACATGCATGTAGAGCAGACGAACGCTCACAGAGAAAGACAAAGACGCAGAAAGAAAGACGTTGCAGATTTACTGTTTTCTCCAAAAACGGGAAGCTCTACTCTAAGTTATTGGACTGAGACAGACTTAAAGCAACAATGATGTGATGTGGTGTGTGACTGGATTTCCTCTTAGCCTTTCAAAATCTCCCAGTAGCTTAACCATGGCTGGAAGTGAGAGTACAGATTTTAAAAAATAATTGATCCCAAACAGCACTGATTAATATTTACTAAGCAAAAAAAAAAGGAGGAAAATTTGCGTTCGATCCATTAATTCTTTGTTTTAGCGCTTCTTGGCAATAAATGTTATAGTATAGTATTTGTAGGTTGAGTGGCAGAGTTGAAAAGGTGGGTTTCAGACATTAAAAAAAAACAAATCTGAGTTTTTCAGATTGGATTGGATGATTAATGTCAGAAGGAAGTAGAAAGATTGGCAATTAAGAGTTTATTATGTGGGATAAGGACACAGGTTCTCCCCACAATAGGGTTGTCTATTTATGACAAACCTTGCTGTTTTTCTATCACACTTCCTCTGCCAAAAACCTGTTGACCAAAAACATAAATTTCTTTAAATTTTGTGCCAAGTTTATTTTGAACACTAACATGCAGCTCCTCCTGTGGATTATGTGACTGTCAATAATTTCAGTCTGTAAGTTTCAGCTGAATTACTTTGCTCAATGCAGTTGGGCTCATCCGAACACTATTTTACGCTTCTTATGTTTTTTAGATAATGAAGGAAGCAGTTTGCTGTCAGATATGAAAAATCCAAGTATTACTCCAAATAAACTGAGGTAAGGGCAAAAAGCTCCAGGGAAGAATCAAAATGAGGTAAAATATAATCGGGAGATTTACATTTGTCTTGAATGAAACAATGTTGAAGTTGCAGTGTGTAAACCTGGGGCTACAAGAGTTGGAATACAAATATATACATTTTAATTTGGATAGATTACTGTTTTTCTATCCAATTTTATGTATCAAAATCTCCACAACAGAATTATAATGCTCATGTCTTTTGAAGACATTAAGCTGAAATCCCTCTTCATGATTTCTTCCTTTTTTTTGGCCCACAAGTTTGGCTCTAAACTTGATAACTGAAGAATCGTTGCCCACAATTTTGTGCAGAACTGATTTAATTCAGTCACATTGGAAAGTTTTTGATCATAAATAGACTGTTTAAAGTCATAATAGTTGGTAGCACTGCACAGTGCCACAGTTGGTAGCACAGTTGCCTTACAGCAAGAAGGTCGTGGGTTCGATTCCCGGCCGGGGGTCTTTCTGAATGGAGTTTGCATGTTCTCCCTTTGCATGTGTGGGTTCTCTCCGGGTACAGAGTAAAATCTTCAAAATTCAGTGTGCTTCAAAATCTTCCAGCTGCACAACCCAAGCCTATTTGATCTTTATTCAAACAAGTGAAAATCAAGGCGTCACAGAATTGTACATAGGCGACAGAACCTGCTGCTTTTAATGAAGACAGTTGGGTTAAAAGTGTAATAACTCTGAAAAAAGACCTCCTGAAGATTTGTGTAATGGTAATTTAGATCACTCTAAATATGGCATCTTTAAAACCAGGTAGATAAAGGAAAAATATTTTTGTACAGTCAATTACATTCCTTTGACAGACTTTAATATTTGCAGACTTGAAGCCTTAAGAACAAAAACATATATTTTTGTTAATATATATATTTAAATAATTTAGTTAGGTTTAACTGTAACAGTAAAAGCTGCATTCTTTTTCACTTTAATTGTAAAGTCACCATGTGAAGATTCTGACATCTAGTGGTGTATCCGAGTAGTTTCAAAACATGTGACAGAAGATGTGAGGGGAGGATATTGCAGTAGAATTTACCTAGCAGAACTTAAAAAATGTTTAGCAAAACTTTAAAATTTCCAACTCTCTATTCCACTGTCCACACACAGCAACTTTAACGACTGAATGTTATATATATATATATATATATATATACACACACACACACACGTACAGAGAGAGAGTGATTGTGTCCTCAATACAGTGCAAAAGTCCCAGCAACATGCAGTGTCAGTGGGTTCAGCAGAGGAACTAAAGGACTAAGATGGTGTTTAGCCATCACGCCTGAACACAGAGAAGTGTTTAAGTAGAAATCTGTGACTAGAAAGCATCATTAGGCACTTAAGACACCCACAAACACCACATATACATGATGATGAATAAAAGGATCCTGGTAGGCTTCTCTTTGGTCATATTTAGAAAATTTGTGATTTTCTTTTTTTCTTTTAATAATCTGACACAGAGAATCTTTGAATTTTGTTAATTTTGTCGTGGAAATGTGGTAATGAGGGAGCCCTTGGTGTGCTCACCCACAAACTGATTCATCTTGATTGGCAGCTGTACAAGCAGAAAAACATCCACCGCTCATCAGCAAACTGCCTCTTGGCAGCATCAGCAGCCATCGCTTCGTAGCCGGAACAAACAGAGGAGGGTGACGGTTTGTTCAGAAGACTTGAACACCTCCAGAAGTTCTCTGGGCTAACGGTCACGAGGCCTGAACTAAGCTAGGGCCGGATTATGGGGTGAAAGGAGAGAGGATTATTAACCTGCAACAAAACAGGAAACCTCAAGACAAAAAAGACGGAAGCAGACTGAGGACAGAAAGATGGTTCTGAAGGCCAAAAAAAAATCTGCATTTGTACAATGCATAAACTCGCATCATTAGATCCCAGAAGGAGCTCCAAAACAAGTCAAAATCAACAAAAAAAGTGACTAAAAATAAAGAGAGTTTTAAGGTTAAACACCTTAAGTACTCATTGTTAAAATTTCACTCACCATCTTCAAGCTTTCTGCCCTCAGAAGCCACCGAGGCAACAACAGGCACAAGTACAAACACCCTCAAGCTACAGCAAGAGTAACATCACAAAGAAACACAAAGTCCTCAAAGCTGGCAGGTTGCTGGGGATATGATGCCATGCAGCGTGTGAAGAGGGAGGGAGCCCAACCCTGCATCATTCTTATTTTCTTAGACATTTTTTTTTCCATTATAGAGGCACATAGAAGGCATAAAAGTTACATTGTAAAAGCATTTACCTGTTTGAGCCAAGAAAAACACAACAAAAACACACACAGCCGCAGAGGCAAGCAAAGAAGAGTCTCTGATGGATCGCTCAAGTCTTCAGAAGGACACAGCAGTTGTAATAAATAACAATAACTGCAGTTAATATGTCTGTAAGATGGATTAGGGAGTGGGGGTAAACCTAAATAATAACATTAATATAATATTAACAACAATAATAGCAACAATGTCCAGTTCCTTTTATGTTGAGCATGGAGTGGAGAGGGTTGTGATTGGCTCAGTACAGAAAACAAGGAGGATATGGGACAATGTTCCCCATGTAACACACAAACACACACTGAAAATAAAGCATGTGGAGGTCTGCACAGCTGCATCCAGCATTACCAAGACCGCGAGTTGCAACAAATCAAACTGAAGGACAAGACTCACTGCTCACTGGTTCAGGCTTTGCAAAGGGACAGAAAATAAAAGTTTAAGAGATATTACTTCAAAGGAGTTCTTATAGCCATTTTGTACCAGAATTAATACAGTTTTATTATTTGTGCAAACATAAGACAATGCTTTGGTTTCCTTTTGCTCAAACTGTCATGGCAAATTACTTTGAGCTTAAAGATGCGAAGCAAAAAAAACCCCATTAACTATGAAAATAATATATTTATATTAAAAGTGCAAAACAGCTGGACTAAACTGAAATGTAACAAATTATTGGGCACTATCCTGTAAGAGGGGAGATCGGTTCTTTGAAAGGTTACCTTACACTCAAAGAAATATGTGCAAAAACCAGCTAGGCAAACACAAATATTTACAGTTTCTGGCTAAAAATAAGTCCTAGAGGCTCCTCTGACTTCTAATTCTTTAGTGTCGGCCCCTTTCTACAATATAAACCAACATTTTAAATTTTCGTCAGGAACTTCTGAACAAAATAAGCAGCTGTTGTATAATTATTGTTTTTTGCAAGACAGTTATATGTTCTGACAACACTTAAGCAAGAATAAGGTAAATCACAAACTTTGGAAGTAAATGGGTAAATTGTTGCTGTTGAAGTATCATTGGAAAGTTAATTTCAGTGATTCTACAAAAGATCAGGAACTGGAGTCAAGAAATCGAATGGTGACTTGAGTTTGACAATTATTAACTTGATCAGGAATGACTAATGATGAGGGAGTTGGAAACTTAAAAATCAAATTTTTTTCTTGATCAGGGAAGGCACCACACATAATAAATTGCGCTATCGCTCTTCAGAGTGGATGCTGTTAGTGCAAAGATTCAAAGTTAGCCATTTTCAGTATCAGCAAGATTTTTAACAATTATAACAGAGGAGTGGGGAAGATGTAAGAAGCTATTTAGACTGTAAACTGCATTTTCTGAGAGGCTTGTCAGCTTTTTATTCAAGCTGTGTCTTTCAAAACAAAAGAGACCCTATTTTAAAGTAATATCTTCTATCTCAAACACAACATGAAGTCACTTACCCTCCGAGTTAGTTACAGATTTCCATAGATCCCTGTTCTTGTACTTAAAAAGTGGAATCGGCAGCTTGAAGCTTAGAAAAAACAATCTAATAATAATTTCAAGATTTCTTCAACCACATTCGACAATGCCAGCCCTTTCCACATAAAGCGAGTGTATGATAGGTATTTGGGGCTCAACTTATAGTAAACTACACATTAAATCAGGGGCTCCTCTTCTTAAATCCACTCAAAATGTTTCTGGCCTAAAAAAAACCCAGACATTTTGGTAAAAGATAGTTCATTATATTCACAGTTTTTCTGATGACTAAATCTGATTAATTTGCTGCAGCTCGACGGCCTGAAATGCTGAACAGTGGCTGTATCAGAGCACGACCTCTCGCCGTGTTTGCAAACTAACCAGACAGCATTCTGGCTCTGCCTCCACCTGCAGCCATTTGAACACATCCCTCAGCTCACACACACAATCGCACACACTCGTAGGCAGCCAAGAGCCTAAAACACGTAGGTAGATGGTATTGGCGAGGAAAGCAGTTGCACTGCAGTACCTATTAAAGACCACTAGGGGAGGCTCTTAAGTCTACAATCAGGCTCTACAACTGCTCATCATCGGCCATCTGTGGCTGCCAGAGATATATTCTGTACATGCAATCAGTTAATAATCTGATGCGGGACTTTTGCTTTGAGTAGGCAAACATTTTGATTATACACAGAAAGCGTTATATCATCCATCTTTTTTTTTTTTATACGATCTGCACATCTTCCACTGCTTTTCAGTGAGAAAACAAGAGTTTGACCACAATGGTGGATGGCGTGGCCAGCTCGTTAATAATATTGGGAGTAGTGGGTGAAGCTAATCTGATCACAGGGGGAGGTTTTGCATACAGACACCTTGAATTATTCCACATTATACTCGAGGTCTCCCCCGTCCCTCCCACCACCTCAGGGGAGACGCGGAGGCCGCCTCCTCGTTCTACTTCCTCCGCTGGTCTTCCTCGTTCTGACTCTGGAGGCGTGGAGGGGGGTGAGAGGGAGACCTGCTTTTTTGTAGGATGGGTTTTTAGGTTTTCCTCCCTCCGTGCCGTGCGCATGTAGAGCTCAATCCCCCAGGATGACTTTCACAAAGCTAGCCACGTCAGTTTCTTTGGCCTCATGGGAGGTGAAGAAGGGATGTTGCTGTGGAGGAGACGGAGGTCAGGTTAGTCTGAATGAAATCAGGAGTCTTTCATGAGGGCAGACTTACATCCTTACCAAGACTGAAGATATAAAGATGCTAACCATCAATTTCTAGTATATTATACAGCTTTCTGTACATTGTAGTTCCTTATAATCCTCTGTTTCTTTTTGAAGTCAATTTTTTTATTATTGTCTTAGTTGCTTTGTCATTTTGAAATGTTTTGGATAAAGATGATCAGTTTTTGATGGGCATTTTTAAGCCTTTTTTCTTATTTAAGATGCTCCATCTAATCTTCATTTGTTTTTGAGGATTTTTATTTTATCCCTCAAATGTTTTAATTTGGACCTTTCTTGTGTGAATGTACTTTTTAAACTTGCGTCTTTTCCTTCCCTGCTTTTGGATCTTTTTACATCTTGTGGAAATCATTTTGCATCTTTCTATAATGCCGTGGTGGCCTCTAGTGGCCATCTTGTCTGAAAATTATTTGCAGAAATGCTAATACTAAGTCTATCTGTGTGTACAAAAAAACAAGAAAAAAAAACAGAAGTCTATCTGCATATACATTGTTCTTTGGATAACTTTACAGGGTCTGTATATTTTTCTTTGTTCTCTTTTTACATTGTTCATGTCCTTGTTTGACTCTTTCTTCTAGTCTAAATGAATGACCGATTAGTTACTGGGTCTCACTAAGTTGTCTCTAGGTGTGTGTGTGTGTGTGTATGTGTGCGTGTGTGCGTGCGCGCGTGTGTGCGTGTGTGCGTTTGTCCTTTTTGTCTCTGTGTTGCCCTCTAACGGGCTGGTGACATGAAACTGACATGATTGTCAGTTTGTTTTAAAGATCTTTAAACAAAAATAAATAAATCCCCATTATGAATAATGAAAGTTGCATTTGTTAACACATTGAACAGCTTTTATAAAATTGTCAAAAATCGAGGGAAAAATGCCAAATAATATGTCATATATTACTTTTTAAAGTTTTTATACAGCTTTGATTTTATTTGACCGCATAACATCAAGCTTATGGTGTGATCATGTTACACATTGCAGGTTTTTTTAACCTGTAAATTATTCAGAAATATTTTAAACTACAAAATGTTCACAATTTCTACATCAAAATAAAGACACCGAGTGCACATCCCAAACCTCCAATTCATTCCCATTACACTTTATGGGAATTATTTTTAATACATTTGATATATGACTTACATAAAACACTCTAAAGGTCTAAATGGTTACATACAAGGACACCATAAGATTGCAGACTAGTAACTCTACACAAAGTGACTGTGTGTATGATGGTTAAAATCGTGTTTCTCTGTAAACTCCTGCTCCCCTCTGCCCCTAAAAATGCTGGTAGCTACTTTAGCAGCCTGTGTTTGAGCATTTCTGGTGAGTGTCTGATTCTTCCATTACTCATTACTACATTAAGATAGTTGATGTATTTTGGTAGGGTTTAAGATTTCTTCTCAAGTTTCCTAATTGTGGTGCGTTCTACCACAGCTGTCTGACATTTTGCTAGAAGGTTTTACATGATTTGCTGTCTTATTTAATACTCTATAGTTCAATCTGTCTTTCTGATCATTTGTAGAATTTGTTTCTTCCTTCATTGGATTTGTATTTCTACGGGTGTGGCTATTTTGAATGTTGGTTCTCACTGTACGTGTCTTATTTTCTAGCTTAACGTCCATAGGCTTCAGCAATCTCTCTGTGTTTATTTTTTCAGAAGATTTCTTTATGCATGTCATTATTGTAAATATTCTTTGGTTATTTTGTCATCTCTTTGTAACTGATTTGTCTCTTTGCAGAGGTTTGGTATCTATATGCATTCATTGTAATGTAATTGACCGCTACACTGTGCAGAATAACCACTTTGGTGTAGTGTGGTTTTGTTTTGTTTTGTTGGGTGTGTGTTTTGTTACTTCAGTCTCTGTTCGACTGACTTTCTTGTGTGCATACATCCCTTTTTTTCAAAATTGGTTCATTTAGGATCATTTTGCAGTCATGTGTAATAGTAGATCTTTCAATACATATGTTGTAGATTTTATCAGCGCCATAGTGTGTAATTAAAGCCATGACAAGTAGACAATAAACAATAACAAAACTAGACATCAACAGAAGGACAAGGTGAACATAAAAGATAAAACTCACCATGAGTTCTGTGTATGTTGGCCGCTCTTTGGCGTTTTTCTTTAAGCTGTGGTAAAAAAAAAAAAAAGGCCAAAATACAGAATTACTCTAAAACAAATTGCAACAAGTTGTTTCTGTACTTTCACATTCAGTTTTGCAGTTCACAGGAAACAAGCAAGATTGATTTGAGTCAATTAGTGTGATAGCGGATGGAACATGAACAGCTGCATGGTTCTGCCAGTAAAAATCAGCTGACTCCATTTTCTGAGAAATCATTTGCCCATCATTTGAGGACAGAAGAGTGAGAAGAAACCTCCATTCTGCAGGGAAAGCTGGAGTCACAGCAGAATATCACAGACAGTTTATGCTACTTCGGGCTCAGAACACCAACAGATTGGTACAAGATCATCCTGCAGCAGAACAAAGAGCCCACACATGCAGACAGAACTGTGATGGTCTGGATTCTACAGAGGGCAGGAGTCTGGAAATAAAACGATCTTCATCTAAGGGGTACAAACCTGCTTTACAGATCTAGAACACCTGCTGCTCTTTAGTAATCTAAATATCAAATTACGCTGGAGGTAACTATGCAAACTTCTCTGAGTTTGAATGAGTTTAAATATTATCACAAAACACATCAGAATACACCTGCAGGATTTAGATGTTTCATAAATCAATGAAAACTGTCAAAAGGTTAGTTTTCACTGACATCTCTCTGAATCATTTTGTACATTTTAGGCTGAAGATCAAATGTCAAACTTTACTGCCCCTCATTAATGCTGTCACAGAAAAAAAGACACTGGAAACTTATTTCAAGCAAAACTAGAGCTGCCAAGTTTCCTGTAAATTCTGAACATAGTTTTGATATGTACAAAATGACAAATAAATAAGAAATACTCTTTAGCTGATGGAGTCAGATGAGAAAACACTCTGTCTACTGTGAATACTGAGGAAACTTATTTAAATAAATTACTTTAATCTAAAACGAGGACTCTGGACCACTGAGCAACGGTCCAGATCTTTTCCTCACAGGAAAAGATCCTATGAGGATCCTGACTTAATTTCTGTTAAGTCAGGAGTGGCTTAACACAAGGAATGTAGTCCACATATTGGATACATCTATGTTTGGAGGTTCTGCACCTCCCTGGATTTTCTTCAACAGCTCAGTCATCACTTCAGTTTGTGCACTTATTACTATCACACTGTTCCTTCCACTTACAACTGGCTAAAAATCATTTTTGCCAGGTTAAAGTTTTCCAAAAACCTGATTAGAAATCAGCCGCAAAGCAGCAAGACAAGACCAATCATTTTGGTAAACCCATATGTTCGGATATCGGCAACTGGAACACCACTTCTGCTGTTACTTCATTTGTCAGAAGGAGTTAATGGGCAGCAGAGTAAACTCGAAGGACAAATTAAAACATCAACAAGAAATGTGACTGATTTCACAAAAAGGCAGAAGCTAGGCTTTTCACACCTTTCTTTATATTAAAGACATCCCTCCGCAGCTCACGCAGTAACTGGCTGCATCTTCCTGCTACCATAATACTTGCATCTGTAACTAAGCAACTGAGAAAGGAGGAAACAAAACCAGCGGCAGGAAATAAGAGGCAACAAGTTTAAAAATGAACATCAGGTGGACAGAGACAGATCAGAATCAGACCTCAGAATTGATGTGTTGTAGTGTCATTGAATGGCTGCCAGTGCTAACAGATTGGATCAGTCAGGTGAAAACTTTGCTCTTATCGGAAGGGAGAAAATAATAACATTTTCTGATAGCTGTTACATGTAGGCCTGTCAGGATAACAAATTTTTGCCAGACGATTAATTGTCCCAGAGCTTTTTGTGATAAACAATAATGTTGTTTTGAAACAATTTTCAAGAAATATAATGGTAGTAATGGAAGAATATTATAAGAACACTTAGACCAATAAACTTTCAATTCTGATGAACATTTAAATATTGGAACTGGAAGACATGGTAAATATCCAAAATAAATAAACAAAACAGCAGAAACAACAAGTAAAATGAATTCTGAAGTCTCTATAGATAAAATTGTCTCTTAAAAAAAGGGACAGTTGATACCAAAGCACCAGACTGAAGACCAGTTTTAGTAGAAAGAGAGAGAAAAAAGAAAAACAATAAATCAAGCAAATGAAAATCTTTGCATTTGTTGTAGTTTATCATGTGATTAATTGATTTATTATTTATTGTGACAGGCCTAGTTACATGTGATACCTCATTCAATGAAACAATTAAAATGGAATCAGTGACTGAAGATTTTTTGGGCTGCCTTAACATTTTTTACTTGTTATCTTCCAAAATGATGATTCAACTTTATTAGATGTAAGTAAGTAACTTATATAGGAAACAATAACATACTAATTCTATCAGAAACAACACCAGTAACAATGATTTCCTGTCTTATTTGTGGTAGTTTTCATTTGCTTCTAGGGAAGTGGATCAACATAGAGTGACACAAAAACGTACCACTGAGAGGTGAAATCCACAAAGTCAGGGGAGAACTGGTCGGCAGGAAGCTGGGGCGAAGGTTCTTCCACCACCTGCTTCAGCTGCTGAAAGGGCGTTCCCCACGAGTCGTACGGGAAACGCAGGATGGCGAGCTCAATCTGAGAACACACACAAACAATTTCTTACACTTGAAATAAAGGCGAGTGTGATACAAACAACTACGCAGAGCTATGGATATGACAGGTGAACACAGACAATAAACACAAATTCCTGTTAATCTCAGTAAAAAGTGAAAGCAAAATGTAAGTTTTCAGTTTTAAGAATTACTGTAACCCTACTTACCACTAAGTGAACAAAAGGTTTTACTAAAATTCAAGATGTGTTTATTTTAAGATTTTTTTTAAACAACTTTAACTGGTGTGGCAGTAAGTGTGGACGGTGCTGTATTCTCACAACAGTTCAGGTGTTACTTATTTTACTTTTCCCTTACCATTGTGATTCCTAAACTCCAGATGTCGGATTTGACGTTGTAGCCTTTCTGGTTCGTCTCCGGGTTGATCCTCTCGGGCTGAGGTTGAAGAGACGAAACGATCACAAATTTTACATTTGAAAGACTACATTTCTTTCAAAGGTAAAAAAAACAACTAGCCTCTGAGAAGCTATGTAAACACTATTAATGTAAAATGGTCCTCATATGCTTACAACTTCAGTATAACAAAATTGGTCTCATACATTTCTACTATTTCTACTAAAATACAGAGCTAAATACATCTTTCATTTATAGAAAAAGATGCTGCTTACTGCCATGTAGGGTTTGCAGCCAGCGTCCATAGTTTTAGCCACAGAGTCCACCAGGTAGCCGCTGATGCCGAAGTCGCACATCTTCACTTGACCCTGAGTGTTGATGAGCACGTTAGAGGGCTTCACATCTGGAGAGACAACAAAGCAAACAGCGGTTTTTGTTTGATTAGGAAAAAAATGTAGCTGGTTTTAAAATGAGAAGCTGTCTTCTTACGTTTCACATGCTAAAAGAATAAGTAGCAAGGTTGTAAAATAAATAATATAAAATAGATATTATAATTTGTATATCAGTATGCTGATATACCAATTATGATTGAATAGCAATTATATCATAATTGATATAATTGCTGTGCAATTATATCATAGCAATTATGATGTAATTGCTACAATATAGCAATTATATAATATGCAATTATATCATAATTGCATAGCATACTGATATACCAATTTGTCATGTTACTAAAACTTAAAATTTGAAACCAATACAAAGAAAAATAGTCGACACTATTTTTGATGGTGCAGCACAATGTTTTCTAATTCAGAGAAAAATATGATTGGTTACCATATGATGATCTTATAGATTCCTTAATTGTTGAAAAACACAAGACATTTTAGTCCTCTTTTAGAAAATTATATAATTTAAAAGTGTCACTACAGTACTCTGCTTTGCAAGACAGTAGACAGTATATTCAATCTATTGAAACTGCATGTTTTTAATATTGAGGCAACAATTTAATTTATTACTTTAGAACACAATAAATTAAATTCTAAGTTGATATTCAGGCAACTTTTATTTCATTAAAAGTTAATTAGAAATGTATGTTTGCACATCATACTACTTTGCACCAGTTCAGACCTGGTACAAAGTAGTTGCATTTAATTTCTCTTTCCATCATCTGCATGAACATCTATCTGCATCTTCCACCAAATGTTAAAGCCTCCTCAGAAAGAATGTCTGAGCATATTTTAGCATTTTATATTTTAATACATGCATCAAAGTACGTAAGACATCTATACATTTTCCCTTTTCAGTGACTGACTGAAATTGCATCAAAAAGATCCCAATTGATGTTTAAGAAGGCAGGAAACCTAAGACCTTTAACCTGTAGAGTGCTCTTCACCAGAGACAGATTCACATTTCAGAACTTTTCTTGAGTATTGAGTAATAAAGATGCTGTTATGATCCTTTAATAGGATCTGGAAATAGTCTAAAGGAAGGAAGGAAGCAGCTGGCTGGATATTGACAGCATCTCCTAGAGTTAAATGGGTTTCCACTCAGGCTCTTACCTCTGTGGATGACTTGCAGATTGCTGTGCAGATGCTCCAGAGCCTTTACTATCTGTAATAACAGAAGTCATTAATAAACAACTGAGAATTACACAGCAAATATCTAAAGCATGTATTCATGTGATGCTGCTAGTGAAGTAACCCACAGAGACAGCAATTTTTCCCAGGATGTCCTCAGGAATGGTCAGTCCCTTCTCGATCACCTGCTTGTAGAACTTGTCCAGGGAAGTGTCCATCAGCTCCATGCAGATCCACACGTCACCCTGGCAACAGATGGGGGTAGGATTTGGAAAGAGATCAAGACACAAAGCAGTCAGACGGATTCCCATCAGACAGGAAGTTTAAAAAAAAACCTAAAAGAGGAAATCCTGATCATTCATTCGTTGATGCAGGAAGTTTTCTCCATCCAATAAAATCCTCAGAAGAGGTTTTAGTCACAAGAATGTTAGCCAGGAATAAAACAAAAGGTTAGTCCTGATGTACATTATATAAGTTATACATCCACTGTATGTAATATGTCATAGAATAAGAACTGGAAAGTGATTTTAAATTATCTTGACCTGCTTGTAATCATGTACATCCAGTAAGTTTCAGTCTAATGAAATGGTTGAACAAACAGGTTCTCTGCTTCACTTCCCTCTTTATTTATATAAACAGACAGCAATGTTCTGCATTGATGATGCAGTTTTCTTAAATAAAATTTTTTCAGCAGTCATTTAAAGTCTCTGACACAACTCATATTTCCAATTTTATTCTTGAATTCTCTTCCTTTTTCTCATCTCTGCCTTATACAGGCTTTACAATAATCACTGAAACAGAAAGGACACCTAATAAATATTGCACATTAGGGTCCATACAAAATAGCATACCTCTCTGAACAACGCTCCATAGAAAGTGACGGTGTAAAAACAGTCCACTGTCCTCATGGAGATGTCCAAATCCATCAGCAGCCTCTTCTGCTCCTGAGTGTTAACGGTGGCCCGAATCCGCTGGAAGGGAACGACAGTTAATCTAATTAATTAATACACTGACAGTTGGTGTTAATTATGTAAGAAAAAGCCTGAATCTAACAAAGTCAACTCATGGGGAAGGTCCCCGCTGTGGGGACCACTTGTAAGAATTACAAGTAGCAGCAGTTGTTGAGGAGAAACTTTAGTCTACTCTTCTTTACAGCTCACTGAGGTCTGTAGAAATCTGATGGTACATAGCTCTCACAGCACTTTGATTCTGCTTTAATTCTGTCATTCTGTTGCCCATTTACTGCTGTGTTTAGCATCTTCAGCCTGTTGACGCCTTTGATTGGTAAAAACGTCAGCAGTCATTTAGGTGGCCTCACTTTTCTCTCTAGAGTGCTTTGGTATGCAGAAGAGATCATGGCAAAGTGTTCTGGTTCTGTGACTACAACACAAGCCCAGATCATAAATCCACCATCACCACAACTTACAGTTGGTTCAAGGTGTTTGGTTTTCTCCAGACGTGAACCAGAGACATTGCTACAGAAGTCTTGTGGCTCATTCAGATGCAACTTTACAAGTCTAAGTTGTGTGAATTCCAGTTTGGTATATTCTTTCTCACTGTAGAATGACAAGTTTTAAACGGATGCACAGTAAGAGTTGCTTCTCTAAGGTCATTGTAAATATCTTCTCACTCTGACATTGTGTCAACACACACATCCATCTTCTAATATGTCTTGGATTTACAGTAGGTTGGCACACCAGTTACGACCAGGTAGATGGTGTTCGACAAGGGGCCAAAGTCCTGCTCTAGTTAGCTATTGGTTTCACTCTCATAAGAATTCCTCCACAGTTGTCCAAACTGACATAGAGACTACAGTCTGCTGATTGTGCCTGCTCCGAGCTGCTCTACACAACCCAATGAGAAATAAAACATTCCTGTAACATTTGATTAGATATTGACTTGCATGCCACAATCAGAGTTCAGAGTTTTCAACCACAGTGATAATTGCTAACTGACCCAATGATAAGCAATTAGTTTAAAGGGTAAACTGATATATTTAGAGTGGATGTTTGACAATAGTAGGTGTTCAGAGAGACGAATAAATGAAGAGAGCATCTGATCTTCTGGGTGACAATAATACAGGTTTTGATTTACTCACCTTAACAGCCATGATAAGATCACTGGGCACATGCCTCATCTTGTCCACCACACCGTACGCTCCTCGTCCCAGTTCGCAGATCTGCTCCAGATCATCTGCTTTCACCTCACATTTCTGCTCCAAACACAGCAAGAGGACAGTGTCAAAGGGGTGAAACTTTTCACAATGGATGTGTTTCATGTCTACAAAGCTGCCAGTTGGCTTCCAGCATTTATTAATGCACATGGAGGAAAAAAAAAAAAGATTTTTAAGGAAAAAATAAATAAATTAAGCCCTTCTGCCAACGGAAAATTTCTATTATTTGAGGAGTTTAAAATAAATATTTTTTCAGCATGATGGGCATTAAAGAGCATTCCTGTCTCCCCACAATCAGAAGAGTTAGAGACAGCTGTAATGTCCAATGGAGCGTTCTTTACAGCTAGCAGATGCTACTCTGAGCCCACCAGGGTTTATAAACAGTAAATGCACTAAGGGAAGGAATAAAAATTCCCAGTGAGACGCTATAGCACAAATAAAAATTCAATGGGGTCAGAAGTGGTGGAGCAACTGAAAAATTATTACCTTTTCTCCAATTGTTACACAAGCCTTTGAATCCAAATCTCTGGGGGGTCTAAAAAACACAAAAGGTAGCATTATTACACATAAATCAGTTCAATTGGACGGCAAGAAACATTAAACATGAAAACTGGCAAGCAGAAAAAAAAGCCCTTGAATTAAACCCAGACCCAAAATCAACACTTTACATGCAAGTCTAGAAAATAATTTTTTTCAAGTGTTCTGTTGATATGTAATGGTTTGTTTTCATCCACGCTGCCACCATTTACTTTACACATCAGGACTGGTAAAGGCTAAGATATTCTCTTATTTCTTGATCATATCAAAGCATATATTTTTTATTTGAAAAATAAACTTTTTATTTCATAAAAATAAAATAAAATGTTAAATATAGATTTAACAATCTAGAAAGGAAATGTTTGGTTTTTTAGAAAAACATTTATTTAAAACCATCACTTTAAAAAAATGTATGAAAATTATTGCCAAAACCTGCAATGAAAATGAAAATGAAAAAATTATATATTACATCATACATGCAAAAATGATATTTTTTTATATATATATAATAAGAAAATACATGAAAAACAAATGATTTAAAACTAAATGTAGTACTATGTGAAAAAACATACAGAAATGTTATGAAAGTGTCAGGATCTGCCGCTCTCTATATCTTTCTTTAGATGTTTACCTCTTAAAAACAATTTATGTATTTGATAATTTAAAAAAAAAAATTTTTAAATCGGGACTGAAATGTGAGGTTGCAAGTATTTGTGATCAAAAACAAGTCGAGAGCATTATTTTGCTTATTTTGCGGGAACAGTTTCTTCTTGTTGTTCTTTGGATTTGTATTTCCCATGTTCAGCAGTCTGACGAGGTTCAGATAAGATCAGGTATGTGCTGAGCAGGAAGTCAGGATCAATAAAGTGCAGGATTTACGGGTGTATGTTGAAGGTAAAGAGCCTTACACGGCAGCAGGTGTGGGCTGCTCAAACACCTCTTTAGAGAGCTTCAACACCGGCTTCTTCTTACCTGCAAACAAACAAAACAGTGTTAGAGAGAGATTTGCTTTCACAATGTTTGTTTCTCTAAAATTTGAACATTTTATTGAACGTTTTAAGACTTTCAAAGATCAAAAAGGTTGCAGTTTTGCAGCCGTTTACTGACATATTTAATTTTCAGTATCTTTTTTCTTTAAAGCTCAGCCTTGATATTTGCACACAGACACCTAACACTCTGCATTAAGCTAATTCCATTCTAAAAGCACAAAGTACCATACCTCTTTTTATGTCTTTTCTTATGAATAGCAGCAGTGCTATGGAAAAAAAAAAAAAAACGACAAAAAAAAGAGAAAACTTCTGCAACTAAGACTAAGAATAATTTAACAAGAACTATTTATCACTGACTCTGGTGTGTGTAACGTCATTCTGAATGTAGAGGATTTACTGTCCAGAAGCCAAGAGGCCTCTCACAACCTGTTCTATTAATACAAACATGTTAATGTAACAGTTTCATGCAACCAGAGATAGCACTATATATGTCAAATATGTAATAAGTTCACAGTTGCAAAATTTTCAATATAGCTTGGATATTGAAAAATTACTTTGTTGCATTATTCTGCCTTAAAATAACACCTAAAAGTGCATAACACATAGAGATTTGCTTTGGAATTAAACCAAAGCATAAAGGCATCAAATAGAAATCAGGCTATCATATGTATTTATCTAGACTGCTACAACTGCCTTCGGTAGCTTTTATTATCAGAGGACAAATCTTTGCACCGTGATGGTCACATTATCTTAAACATTATAGCTATGCATTCACATTACATTAGAATACACAATGACACAATCACAATCTTTATGTGACTGAGACGGCTCAGCTCTCCAACAGTACTTACAGTACTTAAGATACAAGCAACAAGTATACTTGGAACCACAAACTGACATATTTCTCTTAAAATGTTAAATCATATCTAGTAACCGGTCTGCAACTTTCTGTGCACTAGTTCGTGCAAACTTGTGTAACCCTGGAGTCTGTGTGAGGAAGGAAAGCAGACAGATGAGACTCCAGAGGATGGCTGCACTGGCAGCAGAGCATACCACAAGATGAAAGCTTACTTAGCTTCTTAACATAGCTCAGGATGAAAGAACAGTTGATCATCCTGCTCAACTTTCAGTTTTTTTGTTTTTTTTTTGCAGTCACAACAAAGAGAGCTAATTATGTACAATTTTAAAATGAACAAACTGACATGCAGTTCCAAAATAAACAACAAAAGCTGCATATTTGCACAAAATATGCAGCTAAAAATCCACATGTAGTGAAAAAAATTTTCACAGCTACAAATACAGTTAAAAACAAATGACACCATTGTCCCTGCCTGAGTGTTTCTGCCTGGATAGATGAAGTCACTTAAATTATGAACCGATTCATCTGGATTAGAGTCAATCTACAATTTACCATTGTCATCATTAGTACTCACGGTTAAATGCAGTGTCTGGCTCCAGGTCCTAGCTAAATGTTAGAGGTAAGAGGAAGTAGACGTCTGGCAGCCCAGGTGTTTTTGCCTCATATGAAGCTGCTGTACTAACAGTTTAATAGCAGTACGCTTTGTTAACCATAACTGCTTTCTGTGAGTCGTTGGGTTGCAGACTGAGTCTGGCTCAAACCTCCTCAGACCGGGTTGCAGAAGAGCAACCCAGTCAGTATTTACATATGATTGGATTAAAGTCTCAAAAGGAGTCTCTAGTTAGACCTAAGCTAAGCACTAAAAAACTGCTTTGGTACATGTTCACATATTACATTTGAGGGTTCACGGTGAATAAAAAGTAAATTGCAAATTAAGTCATCCCCACTAATACAACATAAACACAGCTATACTCATTTCAAAAGAACGTAGCAAAGCCACAGATGGTGCTGCATCAAAAGCTAACCATACAGAAATCGGTTTGTCTTCTGTAGAAAGAGAAAGTAACACAGCTAAGGACACATTCAATGTTATTCCACCGAAAGTTAACCGTAAAGCTAAAATCATAAGCTTTACAACAATCAGCAAAGCAAAAATTATTTCCTAAAAAAATAGTAGCAACACACGTTAATACTTAAAAACTAAATAAATACATTAAAGAGTAACATAGTTAACATCACATTGTAAGTTTAATACATGGCTTAAATCAGTGGTGTCCAACCTTTTTGCAACAAGAGACGAAATAGTCAAGTTAAAAAACACTTGAGGGCCATAGAAAAACATATTTTTTAATAAAAATATTGTGCCTTTTTTATTTCTGCTCAATAATAAACTAAATGTGCAAGATTTTATTGAGCTGAATGAAATGTACATTTTCAATTAAATTATATTTTGCGCCATCAATTACGCATCTTCAGCTACAACTTAATCTAAATATTTGCTCAGGTTTTAACTTCCAGAACACTAAACAGCCTTCTGTGCAAGTTATACTATGCAATCTTGCTTTAAAAATAACTGTGATATCCAAAATTATGTAGAAAAGAACAAAGTTGACCACTGATAGCAGGTGAAGGTAAAATTCTCGCTATTTAACAGGAATCTCTAATGTCTGAGATTATATTATATCTGGTTGTGAAATCACCACATAGAAAATAAAAAAATATATATATCATTGTATCCTCCAACCAACAGGAGGCAATGATGATTTCTTAAAATAAAAGGCTATGAATAAGGAGAGAGAATATTTTCAGATTTTTTATTCAGTTTGAGACATAATCAAATTTTGCCTTTATAGTAATGGATCTTCAACAGTATGCTTTTTTATCCTGAAAATGTTTGGAAATCTCCGCAAGTAACTTATGTCATTTGATACTATTTAAAGCAACGCTGAAGGCGTCTCTCCTCAGAGAGCTTGGAGAAGAGCCAAAAGAATAGCTGGAATTTCTGACATTGTTGTCTTGAGGGAAAATACAAACACAAGTATCTGCAGATGAACCTGTCCTTCAGAGTTTTCCTGAAGCTTTCCAACACACACACACACACACACACACACACACAGCGCTGTGTGTCCTGGTTTTTATCTAACTGTGCAGGGTGTGACGCTACCGTGCTATGCAGTTCTACACTGGTGGCCTCATGCTGCCAGCCTCCTGGTCTCCACTTTCCAAAGCAGCTTTGTTGCAAAATGTCACTTTGAGCCCCTCCTACATGCATTTACACAGACAACAATAGTAACTGGAAACCGGCAATGCTGTGACAACTCACACTGTAAACCAGAAAACAGGCAGAGAGTCAACACCTGCATCAAATCTGTACATTACCTGGGAATTAAAAGTAATCTCCATCCACAAATTCTACACTGATCCCACTGAAATATTGTTCTGAGGTCTCCTACTGGTCAAAGGAAGGACGTATACTTCTATAACTTTGAAAATGGATGGAGAAAAAAAAAAAATCAAAGCAACTTACCTATAAATCTTAGGTTGTAAAAGAAAACCAGTGCCATTTCAGATGGCAAAAAAGGTCAAATGCTTTTCAACTTTTCCAAATTTAGTTACTTTACAGCCAACATTTTCAAAATATTTTGGTGTGGATTTTATGTAACAAGCCAGCACAAAGTACTGTATAATTATGAAACAGTTATACATTTTTACCCAAACTTTTACTGTGGAAACAAAACATTAGAAATGTAAAATTCAACCTCTTAAATATAATAATGGCCTTAAATAAAATAAAATACTGCAAACAAATGCTTTCATAAGTCAAGGAGAGCAAACCTGTGTATGACTATCTCAGTATAAATAAATAACACTAAATGTAATCACAGAGCACTGTTCGTTCCATCATCTGAAGATGGAAAGACTGTAAACATGACGGTCCACCTAAACTGACAAGCTGGGAGAGGAAAACATTAATCAGAGAAGCAGTCAAGAGGTCAAAGATAACTCTCAAAGAGCTGCAGAGATCCATAGTTCAGGTGATAGAGCAACTATTAGTCAGGAACGCCATAAAACAGCCCTTTATAGAGGATTGGGGAAATGAAGACATGACCAGAAAAAAAAACTACAGAATTAAATTTAAAGATTGCTATAAGCTATATAGGGGACACAGTAATACAGAAGAGGACCAAAACTGAACTTTCTGGCCTATATACAAAACCCTATCACTCATAATGCTCCATCGCCATTATATGATTCAGTAAACTTTTCTTCAACAGGGACATTGAAGTTGGTCGAAGCTGATGGGTCGAGAGCTACAAAAGAATGGTTGATATGAAAGTATATCACAGTTAGAATGGACCAGTCAAGGTCCACATCTAAATCCAGTGACTCTCTGGTAAGACTTAGAAAATGATATTTGCAGATGGTTTCCATTAAATGGGAATGAGATTAAACCAGTTAGTTAAAAAGGATGGGCAAAATTTCTGTTTGAAGATGCAAAGATGTCGGATTTTTGAAAAATACAAGAAAAGTCTGACGGGTTCTTACTAAAATCACAAACCAGAGTTTCTAGAGCTTCATCTGTAAGAAAAAAAAGGGAAAACAGTAAATCCTTTTTCTACCACTTCACAAGAATACACCAGTTTGTAATGATCTGTCACAAAAATCTACCCCCAGAAAATACATGCAATTCTGTGGTTGTAAAGTTACAAAACGTGATAAAGTTCATGAGCTTTGAATACTTCCACAAGGCACCATTTGGTTCTAAAGTGCGTATACACACATATAAAAATAGACTGTACTGTAGATATTAATAGACACAAACACATACATACCCATTCAGCCTCTGAATTTGTTCCTGCTGTTAGTTTCACACCAAGTGCAAAATAAACATAGAAAATTGACATGCCACGGACCATTTGCAGTTCATGAGCAGCTTCTGTTTGCCGTTTGTTAACAAACAAACAAAAAAAAAGCATGACTCATGTTACTCTTTTTTTTTTTTTTTTTTACATAAGGATTCCGAGTGTTAAAGAAATATCAAATACAAGTGAAGAGAAAAATTATGCCCACAATACTGGAAATTATTAACTAAATATGAGCTTTAACTGGCAGATTAGCTGAGTCCAGACGACTACATGAGTTCCTCACCAAATTCAATTTGAGTCCGTCTAAAAAAGGTGCAAGCACCTGAGGCATGAAGACAAATATTTCAGCAGAAGTCTGACAACTTCCACATTTAGAGAAAGAAGGATCAACACTGTCTGCATCAACCTGAACGTTTTCACATCACTGACCTAAAACAATGCATTAACCAAAGGCCAGCTGTATGATCACAACAGAGCAACAGCATAGTTTATCCTTCTTCATGAAATGGACCGGAAAATGCTTCAGCTGTAACTCAGATCATGAGGCAAGAAGCAACATGTTCCTCGCAGCTAAAGAACAGAAGCCTACTTCAAACCTCTACAGAGATATTACCATGCAAAGCCATGAAAAACACTGACAATGCAAAGGTTTCCCAAAACAAACATCAACCCCTGTCAGTGCAGATACATATGCAAAGTGTGGAATGGCATGTCTAAACTAATAACAGGAACGCAGGGCTTGCGGAGTGTCGGTTAAGACTGCAGCTATGTGAAGCAGAAATGACAGGAGGAGCGCCGAGGTGTAGAAAAGCAAGCGAGAAGAGGTGGTGGGGGTCGGAGGGGCAGAGGATTATGTAATGTCTGTGGCTGGAAGGAATAAGCAGCAGCTCTGTTGTGTTTCAGAATACATGAAGCAATGATGGAACACAGATTCAGCCATAACTTACAGTTAGAGACAAGATGTCAGAATAACTGAAACCTACTAAATAGAAAAGTCCAAGAATGCTTAAATGGTGCACATTAAGATATCTCAATACAACTGTTTAAAACAAACTCCACACAAATGACAACCAACCAGTGTTATCCTGTCTAATACCGACTGAACGTTGCAGTCACCAAATGAGCCTTGATTCATCACCGTCAGACACTCAGCTATCAGTAGACTTTTTAAACTGTTGCAAAAAAAATGTTTATATATATATATATACATATATATATATATATATATATATATATATATATGCGCCGCCATGGTAGGTTCTAAATCTGCATCTTCTCACATCCGCTACATGTGAGGAGAAACGTACACTGAAACACAAAGGAAAACAATCCTAAATCTTTCTAGTATGATCAAAAACTGTGTGGCAAACAGCTCAGAGTAGACTGAGGATATGCAGTTTTATAATCAAGTGAAAAAATAAGGTGACAAGAAAGATTCAATTTACATACTTGTATCATTTTTCCCCATCTATGGAAAATAAAGTAATAGAATTGCATTTTTAAACCAATAATTTCTGCTAATTCCATGTGAACTAAAATAAAAATGTATATTCTAGCTGAGTAGTTAGCTTACTTGTCAGTTATTCTGACAAGTAAGCATACTTTAAAGGAGATGCTAGTTACAGCCATGTACTCGCTGACGTTTGTCAGAGGAACCTTTGCTCCACTCCTGCCTTCCAGCTCTGAAATGACTGAGGGGTTTCTTGCACAGACAGCCCAGGTAAGCAGAAGGGATATCAATTAGGTCAGGGTCTGGGCTTTGACTAGATTCCATTTGTAATTCCCACATCTGAGGTCCTTGTCATTTTGTAGTGCATAGTTCTGCTTCAGCTTTAATTTCTTTATTTTCCTTAAGCTTCTTCTAATGCATGGTAGAATTCACAGATCTGGTGTGATAAGCCTGTGTGGGACTTTAGAGATTTTACATAAGAATAGCACACTTGAATTAAGTAAGGTGTCTTAATTAGTTTGCCATAGGAAACTGCATTGCCACTATTACAATTTTTGTCCTATTCTTCTCTCGTACATGTTTCTATTTCATTAGGAAATATATTCTTCCTGCTTGACTTCTTTTGCAGCAATTTTTGCTGTGTGTAGTTTTCTTTGTAGTAACGCCTACTGTTGAGTAAGGTTAATGTAATGACTTTTCCAGTTCTCTAGTGCCCGGATAAATGACAGCTCCACTCAGTCAACATCACACCCTCTTGCACAACGTTATACTGCGGTATAGTCAATGTGCATTTACGGTTTAGTAAAAATTATGTAATGATAGGATTGTGCAGTTTATGATAGGATTTAATCAGGTTTATGTGTATTTCAGTGTAAATGTTCATAATAAACAATACATTTAACAATATAATTTAATGCTTGTTTAAAGGTGTAATGTATAAGTTTTCCATTCTCAATGAGTAATCACATTAAATGAAGATTTTTCCTAAATCGATCAAAAATAATTGCAATCTTGGTTTCTACCGTTATCAAGTGCAAAAATGTAAATGATGCAAGCCAAAACCACACCATCATCAAAACCTTATGCTTCCCAAAAGAAGCTTAGAAAAGCAAAATTCCCCAAAAAGAAAATGTAACAGTGGGTAAAGCTAGCATGATGGCAGCAAAGGATCACACCACCAAAGTCTAAGCAGAAGCAAAGCAGATAGCTATGCTAGAGAACATGTTATTCACAAACATGAGAATCTATAATATTATGTAAAACAAAAAATATATATATTTTACCTGCTTTCATTATTATATGAAAACCAAACCAAAATAAGTACAAACTGTCTTTGTCAGTTCAAATTTGTCAGCTCAACTTCTAGGTTAGAAAGGTTAGCTCTGCCATCATCATTGTTTATGTGCATTGTCAGAAGAATATAGATCCTGAACTCTAAAGTGTCTAAATCACAGGCAAAATTTCAAAAATACACCATGTCCCATTGCTGGATGGAAAATAGCAATTATTCACTCAGTAACAGCACCCACGCTGAAGAGTGTTGCTACAGGAAACAAGTATCACTTAGATATATAAAAATATACATTTTGTTTTTATTTGTCTCTTCGGAGAAAAAAAAAAAAAAAAGAAAATATAAGCCCTTCAAAAAAACAAAATTCAAAAACACAATTATACAACATGAAATAAACTCCTGTGACAGACCACAATACAATATGCCACAAATCATCTTAAGGATATGTCAATTAGATGAAAACCATATGTACTCTACAGTATGCAACTGTAAATGCAAATGTGTTAGCCACATCCCAATAATTTGACATCTGAACAAAAACAGCAAGCCTTAAAAAGCAATCCCAACAACCAGGCAGTCAGCACAGGGAAACCCCACAGAGCAGGACATTCAATAGGCAATTGATTAATCAAACTGTTTAAATGCTCAGTAGGTACACAACCTTTGGCTTTACAGAGAATTAAAGGTCTGTTACTGATAATCAATAATCTTAAAATAAGAAAGTTAAAATGCATAAAAATCTGAAAGTTACATGAGTTAGGCAAATAACAGAATAGATATAATGGATAACTGAAAAAAACTGATTTTGGATAAAATTGTGCATACATTATTCCTGCACCAATCAAAGAGCTCAAAGTAAAAGTCGACTGAGTTGGTATCAAAGACTTGCTGTTTAGAAAGGAATCGTTAAGGGTGGTTCTATCCTAAGGACCTGTCAAATTTTGTATTCTACATGTTGAATAAAGTAGGGTTTATTTAACCATACTTGAATAAATAAATTCAATTTGTTAAAATCAAAGTCCCATTTCAATAATACCAACGGTTACCTTGTATAAGCAAAAATAAAATGTCTGGTAGTGGTAGTGTTAGGAATATTTAACATTTACACAGAGTATTTCCCATTTTTTACATTTCAAAGTAAAAATGTCCCCATTCATCCTTTCTTCAGATTGTAACGCATAATTGGTATGCACAATTCTTTCCTTGTTCGTGGTCATTCTGCTGCACTCGGTATCAAAGTAGTAAACTATGGCAGAGAGTGTGGGTTAGTTAAAAGCAGCAGTACAAATAATTCCAAGTAATTTCCAGCACATGAGCTCAAGTATGCAGGGAAATGCCGGAGGGAGGCCACAGGAGATGTCTGTTCTGGGGCACTCCTTGTTCCCAACAAAACCAGCACAGACGAGGAAGGTGAGAAGCCGGCTTTCCCGCAAAGAACGCACCTATTGTTCCCAAGAAGCGACAGCGAGAAGGTAACAGCTAAGAGAGGCAATGCTCCTCGTCTCTGCCACGCCCTTTAAGCATGCAATCGGCCTCGTCATGCATGTGTGTCGGCTTCTTAATCTGCTGAAGACGGAAACTGGCACTGACAATAAAGGCTTGAACTGGGATTTGTGCTGCAGAAATAGAGGCAGAGTGCAGGCAGAAAGCCTCGAACTGTGAGGGCAGACAATGTCGTGGCTGGATAATGAGCCCAGATGACTGGGGACGCACAGTGCCAGCTGCTAACCCACACATGCACCCCAGCTGGAATTCAAACAATTCCAAAGCTTCTCAATGGAATTCCACAGAGCAGGAGGAAGATGGATCAATCACAGAGGGAGGGAGGCAGTAAATCACAAACACGGACTCAAGAAGGGACGGGGAAAAAGACAGGAACAGAGAGGGGAGGGAGGCTATTGGCAGAGCAGGATTTGAAAATAACTCCAGCCAGCGCCCTCGGCCTTTTGCCCCCTCCGACTCTGGCAGTTTGTGAGATACTCTACACTTCCAAAGATGGCAGCTCCTTTAGTTTACAGCTGCTGGATGCTCTTTTGGGAATCATGTCGTCATTGGCTCATGCTACAGTTCCTTTGCAGTCAGATCAAAATGACTAACACAGAAGGTTCTGCTGATTACCAGGAAGAACATCTGAAGGAGTTGCTGGGATTTGATTTCAAATCCAAACTGGCTGCTTTAGAAAAACTAAATGTGTGGGTAAAATACAAGAAGGAACCTAAAACATATTGGTTCTCTGCTAGAATCAAAACTTAGATACATTTTCAACTAAATGGGCCCTTCATTCTGAATCTGCACCAATCATCTCCATGCAAAAGTGTTTTTTGATGGAAGATAAATTGAATCAGTTGAGAAAGTGAATCTTCACAAGCCCCACATTTGCATTTCTGTGTGTGAAAGTTTAAAAGAGTGTGTTCTTTGTCCAAAAGAACTGTGGCTTCATAAACAGACCATGTACTGCACCACACATTCAGATGCATTTAGATGTGAACTTAACATTATAAAGCTAAAAGCAAACTAATGTGGTTAGCCTCCTATCAGATGTGATAGCTGGAAACTAATGTGATACATTGAATTAGAAATATTACTTATTTTCCTGCAGATATTGTATATTTTAGTTACATAAAACTAAACTACTTGTAAAAGAACAATCTTGACCTGACCAAAGGGTGAGTCAGATATTGCTTTTGAAGTCACAACTGAGTGCATTTAAAACCCACCTATTTTTATTCAACTCACCTTTTATTAGAAATACTGAAGTTCATTTCATTGATTACTTTACACAAGCATGAGGAACACAGAGTGTCTTCATTTCTATGATGATCAACAATCCGGCCTTCACATGAAAAACACTTTACAGACTGAGTCACTTCACTGCAGCCTGCAATTATGGCTTACTCACTCATTCAGACGACTGCTTTGAATCAGCAGATGCTCACGTTTGTGGCTGGTTTAGGTTACATCTTTTTCCATAACACTAGAACACTGTCTTTCCTTTATGGAGAAAACACAGCCGTCTCAGTTGATTATAATTTAACACTTTTTAACACCTTAAGCTGAGGCCATGCAACACTTTTCTTTTTTTCCTGAATTTACTCGGTAAACCTTCCCCAGATTCTCATCTGGGGAAGGTTGCGCCAATCTATACTAGTTGTGGTCAGTCGGAAGGACGAGTCAGCACAAAAATCCGTTAGTCTGAGATTGGAAGAAGACTGGAGTCTGCAAGTGCAGAAAGGAAAAACAATCCGACTCAAACCCAGCTGCAGTCAAACAAGCATGTTTGATTTTCTTTAAGCAGATCTGGACGCAGCCAGGAAGTAGGATTTTATCTCCAGCCCAACTGCAAATGCTTGCTTCTGACAGATAAATGAAAAAGAGAGGGTGGGAGATGACATCAGCTGGGAGCAGACTTTTTTTTACAGCTTTAAATTAAAGTATTCACAAACCCACAAAAGCATGGAGCATAATGCAAAAATATCACCTAGCTAATTATTAACATAACAGAAATAAAACATATACATATACTCGAATATATAAGCCTGAAATACAGTAAGTAGTGAAGGGTCTTATTGAAATAAACCAAATGGTTACATACTAACCATAAACTGTATTGGGACTTAATTGACATATCTCAATGAAAACATTTCCAAATAGAAAAATACCACCCGTCATATAATCCTAATATTTACTTGCACAGCCCCAAAGTTCTGACAGAAATTCAAGGATTTCTTAAACATGCATGAAAGAATCAAAACAACACTCCAAATATGTTTTTGATGAGAGAATAAGGTTATTGCATGATGTGAAGCTTAAAAGAGTCAATTTGACATAATACCCTGTGTAAGATAAAAAATAATCTGCCTCTTTTCTAAATATGTCAAGACTGGGATAGTGTGTCCTCAGCTTTTTGAATCTTATCTCTACCATTATACAAAACACATTATAAACTTATACTAACATTCTTTTATAGCCTGCTTTTGAAGGTTTGTCTTCCTAAACCAGCTACTGATTCCTTGAGAAAACAAGACAGTGTTTCTTTTTTATTGTGTAACTTATTTTTGGCTTTTACTTAGGTGCTAACTGGAGAAAAAAAAAGAGATGTTAGAGTGAAGAAGTGCTGATTGCAAATTTCAATCCAAGGCAGAGGAGCTTAAGAATGTATGCATTTTCTTCACACATATATAGGACAGCACTATTAATTAGGAGAGGACTAGATGGATCAAGGTGAATCTGAAGAAATGATCAATCTGTCAAGGAGAAGAAGGTTCTTAGCCAAAAGACAAAGACTCTAGATGTACTTAATTCACAACATACAAAATAGATGTAGAGGAGATAAAGATTTAAATATAAAGATGAAATTTCAGCTGCATGAAAGCAGCTGAAATTAGTTTCTTTCACAGAGTAACCAGGCTATAGAGGGTCATCTAGCTGCCATCTTGTTTGGAACAGCACAGCATCTTTTCCGCATGAAACAAAAGTTTGCTGACATCATTCAAAGATCTCATCAGAATACTTCCTGGATGGCCCCAGGTGGAGGTTTTCCATGTATATCGGTAGGTACATACTGGGAAGAGATCGCATGGCAGCTCTCAAACTTATTGGAGGGACTACTGTATACACGGTGATTGTGCATTCTTGCCTGGAAACACATTAAGATCCACCAGGAGGAGATGGAGAGAGTTTCTGAATATAAGGATGTCTAGGTGTTGGAGAAGGTCAGGGAAGATCGGGCAGTGGGGGCAGGGGGAAGCAGATGGCTTGATGGACGGAAGTTAGGAACCTGCATTACTACTTATTTTGTTTCTGTTTTGTTTTTTTTTAACGTGTGAATCATGTAGCAGAAAAACTTATGCTCAAAAAAATTTACAGCTTTGAATTGGAAGAAAGAAAACCAACACAAATTATTCCCGTCTCAATTTAGCAGCACAGATAAAGACATGCAGCAGCTACATTCGTCACTTAATTTGCATCTCTTAACTTCCTCTCTTTTGGCCAACTATGGTGTAACACTCCACCTCACCTGATCCTCACCCACCTTCTCATCTCAGCAACAAGAATCTGAAACCTGCTGCCAACTTCGACAATACCTGAATTTATGCCTCTCTCTCCCTTTCAGCCTTGGACACACAGTCACAGAAACACCTTTTTGTTCCCTGCAATCCACTGCTACAATAAGAAGCAATTATTTCTTGTCTGGATGAACAACAGTCATCGTCAACAGCCATCAAAACAGCAAATTTGGTGAAAACAGCTGAAATAGCCAGACAAACACGGTGATTGTGCAAGACTGTGGCTGCAGGAGGAGGCAGCTGTTGTGCACAGAGCTTGAGGTAAAACTAAACTGGTAAAGAGGCAATTGCAGCACACGCAGCTTTTACCTGATATTTAACAGGTACATCTAAAGGTGATGCAAGCGCAGTTTTGATGTTTCATGTCCTGATGAGTTTTGTTAAATCAGTCCAGAAAGAAAGTTATCACACAACATAATTGTGCCAGGGAGAATATTCGGTTTTGCAGTGCATTCATTCCACATGAGACCCAATCTGATTCACATTTATTTCATTTTACTAATTGACTTTTTTTTTTTTCTCAAAACGAATGAAAATAAATGCTGAAACTGAAACTACCAGGGGTGTGAATAGTTTTGGAGTAAAATTGTTTATCAAGTTTTACATCTGCCATTTACAAATCTGTTCTGTGGGTAGCAAGCCATAATTTTGTTTCTATGATTAGGTTTTAAAGATAAAACTTTACAAGTCTCTTACAAGGAGTTAAAAACATTTTCTTGATTGGGAAAAAGCATACTAAATGGAGAAAAACAATTTCTTGTATTATTAATGTTGTTTTGAGCAGACCTTTCAGCAAAAATACGCAGAAGACCTGTTATAATCAGCCTTTTTATTACTTGCCCATTTAAACACACTAGTCAGCTCTGTATCAGTGTTGGACAAAGTCATTAAGAGGCTCTTTGGAGAGATTAAAGAGCTAAGTGAGGCTCTGGTGCAGGAGGTTACGGACCCCTGGTTTCAATCACAGCATATTCATGTGTTTAAATGGTTCAGTAAAAGTTGAGACCCAAAATGAACTAAGATTCTGTTGGGAGTTGAAAATTGATACTTTACACAAAAAAATTGTGTCTCTTAATGAGATCTGAAGTTGTAACTGTGGCAAAAAAGTGAATTTACAAAGCATTTCAGAATGGCTAAAACAATTTTGTATTTTAGATAATAAAAAACTTTTGAAAACCCTGAATGAGTTTCCTTCCACTTTACAATTGGGCACCATTTTATACTGCTCCAAAAGTGACAGTAAAATACATTGAAATCTGTAGTTGCAATGTGACAATATGTAAAAAAAAAAATTAAGGGATGTGCAAAGGCACAGCAATCCCCGGTAAAGATTGTATGAAACTTACAGGTTTATGCCCTCCATTTTTCTGAGGCATTACTTTTAAGTATGAGACTCAAGCTGCACAATTTATCATTATCTTCTTAACAAACCTGTAGCTTTATTTGCCTTCTATGACAGATGAGTTGAAGCAGTCAAATGATACCACTGAATCCTAAAATTAGTCTCCATGAGTGATGAGCACAAGCATAAGGAGGAAGCTTAAAAAGATATGCTACCCCTTCATTAAGTCTAAAATGACTGAAAAAAGCCATAGAGCTGTCACACAGGTGAGCCATCTGGTGACTCATGAATCTGCTGAGCACAAATCAACCATTCAGCCATGGAGACTTTAGTTTGATGAGCAATTTTTTTCTTATGAGGTACTACAACACATGTTAGCTACCCAACATTCAAGGCTTTCTGTGCTCACAAAGTCTTGAATGCACAAAGACAGTCCCCTGATACTTGAGAATTCATTGACTCAAAAATAGGAGATTACAAAAGCAGAACTGAAAGGCGGCACGTAAAGGTGGAACAAAACTACTGTAGGAATACCACAAACAATCAAAGAGAGATTCAACTGTTAGCATCTCTAATTCAGCTCAGTCTTTAGGCTTCCTTCACATTTTCCAGACTCAAATTCCCCACTTTTTATAACATTTAAGGCCTTCAACTACAAAACATTAATCTTTAACTGGATGAATAGTCGTCAGGTTTTATTACATGTAGGTTCTACAAATCATGAAGCAAAACGATGACTTCTGTAGTGTGGTATGGAGACATGTTACTGCTGTTTTGGCATAAGGACTATAAACCAGCTCTATTTCAACCAAAATATCCAACACTACATAGATTTCATTTTTTTACTCCAATTTATCAAATCCCCAAAGGGCAATTCATTTGTAACAAGTAGTGGCAGTAATCACACATTCCCACAACAGCAAAATAAAAGATAAAAATAAAATTAAATAATAATAATACAAATAAAAAAAAAAACTTCTACAAAGGGAGGAGATTCAACTGTAGTGTATGGGATGGGTGGAATACACAAAGATTTTTTTGGTTTTGGATATTGATCTGGACTAGAGTAGGTCCATAATGTCACTCAGTTGTAATTTTTTTTTGCATTCTTTGATAATGCACCGCATTTGTACCTTTATAAAATACTAATTTTGGTGCTTTAATTCAAACCAGAGCTCCAGTTCACCTTGATTTTAAACTTGTCATGAGTAAAGAAAAGTAGCAAAGTAGTTCATTTTTATTTTTTTTCATGAGGGTATATTTAATAAGTCAAAAACGTATTTAAAATGTTATTTTAAATACAAATCAATGTCAAAATCTTAGCTATCATTTATGTAAGCATCTTTAAATTAGCATCCTAGTAACAAATAATTCTGTTTTGATGCAGAATTCTCTATATCTTATGGTTCACATAAGCTTTTTAAAAGAACATTGAACAAAGGATCTAGCAAACTAAGGTATGAATGCCTCTAAATAATAACAATGCTATCTAAGGATTTTTTTTTGGTGCAACAGTTTGGCCCATTGTAGTTTTACCTATCATTTTTGAGAGGCAAAACATTTGTATTTCCAACACTAATGTCCATATTGCTCCTCCTGATTACCAGCTGTATGAAATAATGAACAACTATTTTAACATGGCAAAAAATAAATAATTAAAACATTTCTTAATCCAGCTAATTCTGATATTTTTCCTGAATGTCTGACCAGGACTTTACATTTAGCCTGAATCAGAATCTGATGACAACCTGCAAAGCAGTAATAGCTCAGTCAAACTGCTTCCACTGAAATTAAAACTATGAAGCTGCAAGAAAACCCACCATTTGCCGAGTATGAAACATTTTAAGTTACTCAAACAGAGAAAAGCAAGAAATTCCTCACACTGGAGGGGATGCAGACAACAAATCTTTCAGCGTATTTTGCTCAGACCAACTCTCTTCGTCGCTGGGGACCGTTAATGTCTCACATCTGCAGCCGTTTGGCCTAAAGGTGACCAGTGGAAGCAATTTTCATTCAACGCAAGCACCATTTTGTTGTTTCAGAAAGCTGCAAACGAAATCTGAAATAAAAGAAAAATCTGAAGTGAAAGATTAGGCGGCTGCACGACAGCAGCCTCGTGCACCAAGCGACGTCAGCGAGTGACAACTGAAACCCACTTCTGTTCTCAGGAAAGCCCCTGACCGACTCATTCATGTAAAGAAGATAAATAAAACGTGTGCATTATTCATCACAGGATGAGCCGGATGCAACAAGACAGTTCCTCTGTGTAGGTGGGTGGACACTTGACTGTAGCCGATAAACAGGCCCTGACCATCCGGGACTTTCTCCCTTCTACCTGTACAACCACCCCCTCCCCCCCACACAGCCTGTTGCAGTTGGAGTGTGTGATCTGTGTGTGCTCTGCATGTTGTGCAATAAACCAGCCTCACTTTGGACTTCTGGGAAACACAGAGAGGGGAGGAACAGGAAAAAAAGAAGACCTGAGCTGCATTTACTGCAGCTGTCCCCCCCCACCCCCTCAAGAGCTACATGCAAACTGCCTGCACAGTAGATCCTGAGGGAGGAGCTGGGTGGCTGCAGGGCTCAGGAGTTACTGCATGCTGCCTGAGCTTGGGGTCAAAGTGTGCTGAGCATGCTGCACATCAGTGGACACCCAGGTGTTTCACTCATATCTAGTTTCTGGACAAAAGCAGCAGCTGACGCTTTTTCCCTGCAGACTTTTAAAAGACTATGCAGCTCTCCAGCTCTCCACCTCCTTGAAGCTCATTTTCTATTTATAGATATTTTTTTTATTATTATTATTTTGTCTCTAAGAAGCAGAGACAGATCTGAGCACTGACAGCTGCAGAGTGTGCCGCTCTCCTGCACCAAAGCTGCACACTCTTTGGCCCTGGACGTGACATGGCACTTAGGATTTACCTGGAGCAGCGTGCATCAACTCGTGCAGAGTTGACTATAAAGAGTTCAAGTGTCCTTGTCGTTTCTCGTGACTGTGCCCAACATCCCCAGCCTGTGCGCTGCTATTAGCGTCAGTATGAGAACACACAGCATCGTCTTACCAGGAACTGTGCAAAGAGGAAGATCTCAAACAGGAAATGCAACTGACCCTCCTAAGCCTTGTAACTTTAAAATGCACCGACCGTGCTCGGGCTGCAGCCGTGCACGTTGCAAACCTTGCAGCTGTGATTGCATGTGGCTAGTTTTGCACAGATCGGCTTCATTTTCTTACCTCCCTTTGGCTGAGGCATTTCCCCTCTGCTTTGATGAGGGGGAGGGGAAGCACAAAAGACTTTGCCTTCTTTCTCGCTCCCTCCCTCCATCGCCCTCGTACTGGAGCTTCGGCGGCTTGCTTTGCAACAAAGATGCAAAATACAAGCCTCGATCTTCATGCACCTGGAGCCTTCTTGGGTCCGAGCCGTGCGTGTCCGTGCACGGGGCGCGGGTACGGATGCACAGCCCGCGCAGGCGTCGGGAAAGCGGGTAATTTTGCAAATGCGCTGCAAAGAATTCTCCGCAGCACTTACATGATGGGCCAAGGCTGGCAGCTGAAAGCTCCTAACTTGGATCAGAGTGAGCCCCTGCGAGACAACGTTCTTCCTGCTTGGACCGCAGAGGATTGTGGGAAACTGAGTCGCGGGATTTAAACGGCGCGAAGCTTTCACTGGCTGCGTTTCACACAATAATCACGTTTTCTCAATTGTAGTTCACTTTACAAATCTAATCCGCTTGGAAAACAAAAACGGATTAAAAATCGGATTATTTAATTTTAAATTAAACATAGAATTTTTTTTAAAAAGGCGGGGGGCAAAAAAGAAACAAAATCGCCTAAAAAGAAAAAAAAATAGGTGGTTTTATATTTTTTTAGGTTCTACTGTTTCCATGTAAAAGAAAAAAGAAAGAAAAAAAGAGTAATAAAGTTTATTTATAGAATAAATCATTTTGAAACTAGCAAATTGATATTATTCACTGTATTAAACTTATATCATTATTATCAGAATATCACCAAATATTTTTGACAAACTTAGACGTGAACAAGCATTTGAAAGAAATAAATTATTTTATAAATATCCATACTCCATGTCTCCCCTCTTACCATTTATGGGCATTGATGTCATGGGTGAAACACTTGTTTTGTTGGCGTGTATTTTATGTGACTGGTGGCAACCCCGGTCTATAGGTACTATAAGAAGCTAATCAAGATTAGAGCCTAAAAACGTTTAGCAAATTTATTTGTTAACAAATTTATTTGTTAGCTAAAAAATAAACTGTTAGCTAGCTAACAATATATGTTACCTAGCTAACATAATAGCAATTAAGGGCATATCAATTAACGACAAGACAAAAATACCTACCGTCATAGTCAAATTGATGTCATTCCGTGAAGAATTTGTAGCCTTTGTCCGGTTTCGATCAAATAAAATTTGTTTGCAAATCATATTTGTGGCAGATGTTTTAGAGACTGAAAAACTTCATCCGCCGGAAGTAAAGATACGCTGTATGGAATACAAATGGAAGTTGTGTGACGTCATGTGAAGAGGTGCCTGTTGAGCTGTGGAGGCCAAATGTTTTGTATTTATCGATGAAGGTGTTTGCCGGTGAATTTTCGTTATCCTAACATGAAAAAGATCAAAGCAAATAAAATACTTTGTTCTTTCCTTCATCATAAAATACTTTCCTTCATCATGTTGTTATAATCGGATGTTATGTTTTTTGCTTTGTTTTTTTCTTTTAAAACACACTGCTTGTAACATAATATTTTAGATTTTCATTTGTTAATACAAATTGTGATTCATTTTTCTTTTTTTTTTATTTCCTTTATTTAACCAGGTAGACCCCGTTCAGATCTGGATCTCATTTTCAAGAGGGACCTGGGCAGAAGTCTGCAATACACAGCAACCTGGTTACAAAATAAAACCAACTAATACATATGCACAAATATAAAACAATAAAAACAATTTAAAAGCAGTGACACTGTTTCATAGAATCTTGTTGTCTATCTTTAAGAACCGTTCGAAATAAGTCCAGTGAAATCATTTCTGACATCTTAAGTTCAGACTGCAGCTGATTCCACGCAATAGGGGCCAACACACTGAAAGCGTTCTTTCCTTTTTCAGTTCGAACACGTGGAACATGCAGAAGAATAATGTCGTTAGAGCGTAATTCACAGTAATTCACTAGTTTATTTGGTGAGGTATGAATACTTTTGCAAAGCACTGTATTTTTGCGAATCACAAAGACACACAAAACTGTAAAAGTCTTTATTAGTAGGTAACATGAATCATATATAAGCAACAATAAATTTAATAAACTAAGTGATCAAGTGTTGGGACATCAACAGATTCATACAGGAAAGAAATAAAGATTGAAAAGTCACAATATAGTTGTTAGGATAGGGATTTGGTGCCCAGAGAGCAATTTTATAATGATTTATTGATCAGAAATGTATTTTCTGATACAACCTAGTTATGACTCATTAACATAAAAAGCAAATACTTTTTCTCTGGGCTCATAAATTTACTGAAAATAGCACCTGAAAACATAACATCTAGATGAAGGAAAACTGCTGAATGTTCTTCATTCTTCTTATAGTCAAATACACTGTCAATAATTTACAACAAAATTATGAAAACATGCATTTTGTTTTTGTAGTTTTTAATCCACATACAATTCTTTTTTTTTAAGGCTTTCAAGCAGTTAGGATGGATTTGTTGATGTGGTTTGTTTTGACAGTACAAGAACTGAGAATAGCACCAAGCTACGACATGTGTTCATGATTTCCCTCATGAACCCTGCCACAAGACGGAACACTGAAAATCTTAATTGCCTAGTAAAAACAGTAATTTTATGTGAAAAGACAAACAAGAGACCAAGGTAGGAGGATTCAGATATGAGTGAGGGCTGGTAGTCAGTTCTTGGTGGTTATGAGGGTTTGGTAAAGTGGTTTCACCACAACATGGAGAAAGAGGGAGCTGTCGATGAGGTATTCGGAGGTGCGCCTGTACAGATTAGCTTCGGCCAAGAAGTTACCGTTTTCCTCGGTGCTCTGGTGGAAGTTATAGACATGCTTCACAACTAGCTTACCGTGCTGCTGAGCCATCACAAGAACTGTCTTTTGGAAGTTCACTCCTGCAAAATCTGCACTGGATGTTGCCGGCGTGATGATGATGCGAGGGCGCCCTCCTTCCACACGTGTCGGCTGCATGGCACCGCTCTCTGTGTACATGGGCCTCATGCTGAGAGGTAACCAGCGTGGTGAGAACAGGGCATTCCAGGTAACTCGTTTGCTGGCATCATGGCTGCTGGGCCCCAGTTGAGTTTGGAAGCTGGTGCTGCGGTCGTCCCGGGTCGGATTGTTGATTATCCAAGGTGAACCCCACACTGCAGACAAATAGTTTCTTGGGACAAAGAGGCTACAATTCACGTCAAAGTATTTTGCCATCTGCAGTGGCGAGGCAGAGTGAAACTGGTAGGACATGTACAGCAGGTCACGGACTGACTCCTGATAACGAGCCAGGACTGTTGACTGGGTCTGTAGGCGGAAAAGCTCCCTAGGAGGCATCATAGCATAACGCACAGCTCTCAATGTGTTCTCTGCCGTCAAACCATCGGGCTCATTCTGGATAATCCAGGCCTCTAGAGCTGCAAAGAGCTCCATCTCACTCTGCAGGACGAGATCAGAGCGCTGAAGCAGGGTCATAAGCAGCTGACTGCTGATAGACACCCACTCGCCGCTCTGCAGCACAGATGACAGGTTCCAAGCCAGGTACTGCAGACAGCTATCCCTCAGAACAACATCCCCTGCCTGCAGGGCATATTCATACCAGCCTGCCACATGACCAGAAGGTGAGTCTCTGGCCAAATTTTGGGTCATGTAGTTGGTGACACCCTGCTGGAGGCTCTGCACTTGGTACTTGGTGGCCAACTTGTGCAGAGGTGTGGCCTGGTCAAGACGAAGAGAAATCTCTCCACAATACAGATATCTGCACAAAGAATAGGGTATAACAGGTTTACATCTTCAAATGTTACCAACAAAACAACCAAATCTTACTCACATATTTAAATGTTTCTTTAAAAATTTATTGCAGGACAGGTAATGAATAGTCTGTTCAGAAAAACGTTCAACAGAACTGTGAGCTGAAGATGCAAAGACCTGCTAATGACATTTCTAATGAAGGCATTTCAATTACTATTAATTAAAATTAATTTTTTGTATATATTTAAACCCTTTGAACCTTTTGAACTGCTTACCTTTGCTTACTTACTTAATCATTATAGGAAGTCAGGTCCAAAGCTATTTAAGAAGCTATAATTGTGTCTTACAGTGTAAAATCCTCAGTAATCATGTAGTTTTCAATATACTACAGCAGCTTTACACTGTTGTCTGATTTTGCAGAGAAGAAAATGTAGAGGATACCTAAAACTTCTGGAGCTTTTTTTTTGACTGAGTATCAGAAACTTTTAGCTCTGTCTTGGAAACTTTTATTGATGTATGGGACATTATGCATAATACTGCACCACAATGTAACAAGTTCCAAAAAGCAACTTAGGAGGTTTTGGAAAGTAGCTTATACATTCCAGGAAGGTAATGTATATGTTCTTGAAAATACTATGTATGTGCTGCTCACACCCTCCTCCTTGCTTTCTGCTATGCTACAACTCCTTCCCAATAGCAAAGCCTGACATGAATGCTAAGGCTACTTAGCAATTTTCCTGTAATGGTTGTTTCCATTTAGCAAAGTAAAAAAGCTTGATTGACAGCACTAAGACCTTCCTCCTGGCACTAATTTGTTGTTTTTGATGGAAGTGGTACATTTCTACAGATGGCAATCTGTCTCATACTATGCTGTCACAATATAGTAACAGTTCTAACAAATAAGTAAAAAATATATATTTTTAAAGTAAAAGTTATTGCAGTTTAAATCATAGAATACAAATACACTGTTAGTTCCTGGGAGCAGCCTTTGTGGCCTTTGTATTCCATGACAGTAACTTGCTTAACAGGATAATCCACCTTAAATTCTAGACGGCATGACGTAGGTTCCAGAAAGTAACCCGTAAATTCTCGGAAAGTAGCTTGAAGATCACATTATAATACAACCTGGTTACTAATAGTAACCTGTAAGATCTGAGAAACAGTAACATGAAATGTACTCTAAGTTCTAAAAATGTGCAAGTTTAACAACCTTTATTTTGTTGTTGTTGTTTGGTTTTGACAGTGATTATCATGTCTTTATCAAACCTTAAACAATACCAGCAACAAATATCGTCAGGTTTATGAAAAGAATTGTCAAAAAGATCTCAATTTCTGTTGGTATGGTATGCACCAAGTAATGATGAGTATGTCTGAAGTGGTATTCTAAGTAACTGTTTCCCAGAATCTCAGTTTCCATTAAAATACCAAAACAGCAGGTCAGAGAAATATGCTATGTTCATCTTAAGTGATGTTTGCATGTGGATAAGAGATGCAAACACAGATAAAAGGGCCTGGTTTTCTAAAAGTGTTTTCTTTTTCAGTCCAGAAAAAAACAAAGATTAAGGTGTTCAAGAACCTCATTAGCTCATGAGAAATAGAGAGTTATTTTTCAGTACTGATTATATTGAGTGTCTTTGTCCAGTCTCCTTCTACCTGCAACACAGATGTTTTCAATGTCCAGCTCAACAGTTTCCCTCACCCGTCAAATTTCTGTTTGACTGACCATAGGTTTTGATTTGTCTTAGGTGTAGGGCATGGAAGAACCCTCTAGGTGGCAAGATAGCTCAGTCTGACTTTAATGGTGGGATGCAGTGGGGATTCACAGCTCCAGCCTCACCTGATGAACTTGTCAAACACAGCGGCACAGTCGGAGCTCTCTCTCAGCACCATAGTGCTGCTGTTGCGGCTCAGCAGCATCTCCTCAAACACCAAACTCTGCAGGGAGAGCACCAGGGAGTGAGCCTGAATCACCTTCACCTCGTCAGCACTGGGCGTCTCTACACGGAGAGAAACATCACTTCCGTTTCCCTGAATCAGCAGGACCTCCAGCCGCTGCAACAGGGTTTGGGAGTGGCTGATGGTGTTGTCATCACTGCCTCCTTCCTGGGCGAAGTCAGCTTTCAGTAGACCTGCTTCCAGAGACGGAAGACCAAAAAAGAAATGGAGGAACTGGAGAAGTTGGTGCATGTCACACTCAGAATACAGCTCACATTCAGAGCTTGCCAACAAGTTGTCTGTGACTATTTACTGGGGCAGATAGTGGGACAGTATCATGAAAATCCATGGCATTGATCAGGCCAGCTGCACTTGCTGTGTGGATAATGAAGGATTGTGGGTCATGTTTAATTAAATCTTTGTCTCAATGCACCACCTCCTGCAGCCTTTCCTCTGTTGGACTGTGTTGATTCTGTAGCTGCCGGGATTTCAGAATAGATTTTTGTCAAGAAAAACTCAGTTTCCTCTTTCTGATTCTCATACATGTTTGACACTTCCTTCCCCAAGCGTCATGCAGACACAACGTATTGTGAACTCACCCACCGGCTGTGAGGTTCCGATGAGTCAACCCACAGACTGCAGAAATTATTTTATAAATAGAGTGAAAAAAAAAAAAAACACAGAAATCAGAGCTACTTTTTCAGGTCTCCTTGTAGATGATTTCCCTAACATCTTTTTCTAAATGTATTTAATATGATTCCTATTATAGGATCTCTTGTGTTGGATTGTAAAGACCCAAAGTCCAATTACTCTATTTTCAGTTGAAGAAATAGGTAAAATTCCTCATTTCCCCCCCACCTCTATTGCCATTTCATTGTATTTCTTACATCTCATGAAATTCCCACTTGCAATATTACACAGTTTTTTTTCCAGTGAAACTCTGCTGATGGTAATTTTTAGTTGTGGCTTACCTGCAGCAGCCACCTCCACCTGCAGCCACATGGTCAGAAGCAACATCCCAGCATGGATGAGATCAGCCCGTTGAGCCATCTTCTGTCTTGTCTGTCCTCAACACAGTTGGACCTCTGATTCCTGGAGCCTGGCTGTGTGAAGAACTGCACGGACATTGCTACAATAATTGATTAGTGGGTGGAAACATGCTAGAATTGATGCTACGATCACCACTATGACTAACTTTTCTCTCCTCATCAATACTGGTTGAATGACATTGATCGTTTGATCTGATGAGGTTGATGGCTCCCAAGGAGATTTAATTCTCTAAAAGGGAGAGCAGGAAAGTTGAACTAATTCTAAAAAAAATTCAACAGCTTGAAGAAATCCTCTTTAACAGCAATGACTCTGATGAAGTCAGTTTCTGTCTCACAATAGACAAAGATTTTGGCCCAATCTTGTTGCGTCAGTATTGCTTCAGTTCATTGATATTTGCAGACAATAGTTTCCATTCTGTTCTCGTAAGATCCTGCAAAGCGAAGTTAAGGTCTGGACTTCGACTGGTCATTGAAACCTTGATTCTTTTCTTTATTACCCATTTTGCTGCACCTTTGCTGCTAGTTTTGGAATCATTGTCCCATTGATGACCCAGTTTGGTCAAAACATCAGTTGTCAGATGGCCTCACATTTCAGTCTAGATTGCGTTAACATAAAGAGGAGTTTATGGTCGGTTGAATGACTGCAGGGCACTTTGTTCCTGTGGCTGCAAAACAGCCATTAATCATGAATTGTAACCTACTACTTGCTTGATTAAGAACTTTAAAAACAATAGCAAGGCTTACCAATATACCGTACAATGAAACCCAAAATAAAAGGCAAACACAAGTCAGAAAAAATAAAAAAGAACATTTCAAATTTGGTTCAAGGCCATGGAGCACAAGTGTGTCCTAAAATGATATTAAAATGACAATAAAAGTTTTCCATTGTTTAGGTGCTGCAAAAGAAAAAGCTCTTTCTCCATTCAGTTTTCATAATGTCTTTGAAACCACAACAAGCAGTTGATCTACTGGTCTGAGTCAACCAGACACAACATATGGGTGCTGCAGTTCAGACAGATTAAAAGAAGCAACCTTATTAAAAGACTAAAAAAAAAAACAAATAAAAGAATTTGCTTTCATATGAAGCCAGTGGGGGAAACTCAAGGTTGGAGAAATGTGCTCAGGTTCACTTGAGTTTAAACATCAAGGGGTGTTTTTGACAAAGCAACTGGAAAAAATAAAGGTTTACCACAGAGATTAATTCTTTACAGTCAGGTTTTATGGTAGGATTCATCTAATTTCCCAAGTTTGTGATCTGTATTTTCTCACCATATTGCAGGGGACTAACTGTATATACAGCAGTTCTTGCTGGTGCCTTTAAATATGAACAACATTTCTGTGTTCTCATTAAATTTGAGAAAAATCAGTCTTATCCATATCCTGATTTCAACAAGAAACAGAGGCTGGACAGAGCACCCAGCTGGATGCGTGTTCTTTATGCAGTTATTTGTGTCAGTGTGTTCACCCAGTTCCACCGATGAGCGTGACACTTCTGTCAAATGCAATTTATTCCCAGCTTCAGGCTACAAAATGCTTCATTAGAAAGGGCAGTGAGATATACAATCGATATTGTCTCAATGTCATTTTCATTCAACTCAACTCTTTTCAACAGGATGTTTATGCCCACAAACACAGTCTGTGACTCATTTCTGTTGATGTTTGTCAGTGTTGAACCCTTAACATTAATGTAAAGTGTGTCTGAGTTCATACAGCTGTTCACTGATCGCTTAAATCAGTGAACAGCTAAATAGACACATTTGACATCAGTGTCCAATGCGTGCAGTTCATGTACTACATTTAAACTGTGATGAGATGTAAGGTATAGGAGAAGATCTTAACTCTGATCCAAACCATTCATCTTCAGGTAAACTCATTTCATTATCATTAACACAGGCAAAACTCTTGCCTCAAAAGTTGCCATGAGGACCCAATTCGGTCCTGGGGTCCCCAGGTGATGAATTCATAATAAGTTTAATCATTATTAAAACAAAAATTATTTATGTTGTCTGGTAATTTAATGAGAGAACAGTCACAGTCAGCGTGCACCAACAATCCCCCTTCTGACATTCTGTAAATTGCATTTACATGTTTCTTCCAGTAGAGGGCAGACTGATTGTGACTGGACAAGGACAACAAAGCAAATGATTGCTTAGTGTCTTATTCTTATTAATAGGCAATTAGGCTACATTTAAAAGTCAGCTGATAATCAGAATGCAGTCTTTTTGCATTCTAGTAAAAATGGAGGAAAAAAATATGGGATCATCACAAAATTATAAAAGTTTACAGAATGGACAGTGTTATGATTGGTTCCATAACAGCTTCTGCTTCCTGATTTTTTTTACTCTCAGCACTCTTTCTCCTCTTTCAGAAGTTCCTGTTTTGAAGTACGTTCCTCTATCAGTGCACATGGTTTAGTCAGTTACTCATGGATTTAGTCAGCCAGTCTTTTCAACTTAGAAGGTTTATGAAGTATTTGTTGTTGTTGTTGTTGCTAAATTATCCATTTTCTCAAGAGGAAAAAAGGAACATTATACATACAAAATAGAGCTAGGCACTTTATAAAGAATGTGAAGAACAAATAAGATTTTTAGTTGAATTACAAAAGATGCATTTCAATATGATGTGGAAAAAAGTTTTAAAATTACCGTACTATCATGGTCCTCTCTCAAAAGTCTGGCATTTTCAAAAGTGTGTGGAGACTTTGAGTTTCCGCTGTAGAAGCACCAAGTGCAAGATCCCCTAGAAGTTTTCTGAACATGTTAATGAAATAAACAGGAAACCCAAACTGGATATGCACATGGAAACTTAGAGATTTCAAAACATATTAACTTTACAGGCTAGGTGAAAAGTTTTGTAGAGCTTTAAAACCATGGTAAAAATAAAGTTGCAGCTCTTCTTTTTATGTATTTTATGCTTTTAAAAGGGTGTACCTGATTAAAGTGAGTGATTAACATTTTCCTTTTTGTCACAATTTCCTGCCATGATTTGTAATGCTCCTCTACCCCATTCTTACGTGCTGTTTAACTCATTACTCTCACCTGTGGCTCTGCTCCTGCTGGGTGCTGATTGTTCTCACCTGTCCTGCTGTCTATGCAAACTCCAGCTTTGCGCTTTGCTCACTCTGTGTGAGTTTGGCTGTTGTTATCCTTGTCAAATGAGCAAGGTCCTGATTGTATACCGATTTTGGCTTTGAACTGTACCTATGCTGTTATTGGTGCACAGGTTTTGGATTTGTTCATCACCTTTTACTGTGCCTCTGTTATAAATTACACCAAGGATCCTCAAATCAAGGGCTCATGACTCCATCATTTAACTCAGCTGTGTTGATACAGAAACTTATCTAAAAGTTGCAGGAGACTGGCACAGAAGGCCAGAATTCAAGGACCCTTGTCTTAGACTTAGAGGATTCAAGATCCCAGTCTCGTAGATGATCTCCAGGAAAACCACATCGCAGTCTGGCCTGAAAACCGCTCCTGCAGCTGTTGCAGACCTGCTTGCACTATTATAATTATCTTATTAAAGTCTGTTTAACCTTTTTTGGACTGTGAAATACATTTTGAATACAAAAACTACAAAATTCATTACATTTGTGATATCATCTAGCAGTTGTCCTAGACACACTATACAAATGTAAGAAATTGTAAATAAAGAGGCTATTTGTTACCACATATATATTAATCTGTCTGCTATTACTCTGCAGTCATGTGCCATTATTAATTAAGTTGCTAAGCTTAATTGTTTTATCCACATTGTTGTTCAAATCTGTCTGAAATTACATGGACTGCTGGCACAATGTTAACAGTGAGGTCTTGTTTGCTTTACAGCAAAAAGTTAACTGCATATATAAATTAAAGACATAATGTGAAAGTCTGATGGAGTCACTGCTCTGGTATGACTCCTAAAAAAATGGCGATCAGGCTCTAAATTCTAAAACAAAAAAAATTAATCAAATGTTTTAAAGCTATTACTCAAACTATTCTGAGTGTATACACAAGTCAACAGAGAAGCAAAAAGACAAGAAGTCCCTAAGGCTGCACACTGTTTTTCTAGAGGACTGTGAAGATAAATAAAAACCAGGAGTAAAACATAAATATACGCAAGCCATTTTCACTGCAATTGGTTTGCCAAACACAGAGCAAGCAAAGTGAGTGTCTGATTGGAGGTAATTTGTTTGTCTGTAATGCTGTTCAGGTTACAGAGCAAGTGTCTTGTTGCAGGATGGCTGCACACAGGGACAGTTTAGAGATGAGGCTATGGCAGACGTCCAGACTCAGGGTGACCTGTGAGACGATCTCAGCTACAGCATCACTTCAACTCACTCAGTTGCTTCTTTAAACTCTGCTTTCTGGGTTTTTTTTTCAGTCCTCTAACAGCTGCATCTCTTTCACAGCTTAATTCCAGTAAAGGCTTGATATAAAATTAGCTGCAGACAGACAAAGGGAGGTAATTCTGACGTTACAAATCTTACATCATTGAACACAGCCTTCTGATGATTAAATATCTAAAATAAATTTGACTCTGATCTTCTGCTGAAAATGGTTTGGCATTTAAGGATTTATCAAAGTACCGTGGATCATGGTTGAATAAGAAGCAGTCAGACAAATTTTAAAAATGTAATTACAGAAGCACTACATGGAAAAGCTACATTTAAAGTTCCATAATTTCCTTTCATTTTCCTTCTAAAAAGCCAGACTTTCTGATCCTTTAAAGCGTTTTTTATTTTTTTTCAATGGCTCTGCTGGCTTTCTAAAGCTCATCAAGTTTTTTCTTCAAACTTTGGTTTCTTTTTTCACCTAGATGAAACCAGATATAGGTCTAATGGGTTTTGTTGTCTTTTAAGATTTTCTGAGTTATTTGTAGAGATTAATTTTATGTCTGTTTAAAGCAGACAGAGCAACTGAGAGCTGAGTGTGCGCCTCAGTGGTTTAGATGCAGCAGTGAAACGAAGCGTAGAAGCAAAAATCTGGGACTGCACTTGGAGGAAAAATAGAGCTTAGGATTACCGTTGGGAAAAATAAGACTCAAGGACAGAAAATGATGAAAACCAAAAAAGCCCTAGTGAGAATAATGACTGAAGCAGAAGCTAGAGTTTGACTGAGTCCAGCTCGTTTGTCTCTAGGCCAACTATAAAATATCAGATTCTGCTACTTTAATTAGGACATACACTCTGGAGTCTACTTTATATGCATAAACAATATTGAAAATGTTTTTGTTAGTCTAAAAACAGAACCTACACAGCAGTGTTTTCAAGACATTCTCAAGCCAAATGTATTCATTTGGTCACAAATGAATTGGAAGTTGTTGCTGCAAGGTTAGAGGGAGTTTCTCTCCTCTTTGAGTAATCTAACACTTAGCTTTAACTGAAAAAGATTTTCACTGAACTTATCTACTAACATCTGATAAACTTTAAAATGCAGTTTGATTTGCAGCAACTACATAGTACTCAACACTTTTCAGGCATCTAGAAAATATGAATAATTTTGGTTATTCTAACTGCGCAACAACCAAAAAGGTTTATGTCAGAAAGTGAGAATTGGTGGTTATGAGCTTCTTTTTTGTTTTTTTACTACATTATTCAAAAACAGCCCAAATTATTCAGATTTAAAATTATTTTTCAATTAATTTTATTTCATAATTAGATTTACAGATACATCCCCAATTTTTTTTTATTATTATTTTTTGGTTAATTATCTGAGAAGGGGTATGTTGTCAATGCAAATCACTTTTTGTAGATTAAAAACAATAATTCCCATCATCCTTAAAGCACTTGCCCTATGGTGAATCTTGGTGGTAGCAGCATTATGCTGTGCAGCTGTTGGGAGATTAGCTTATACCTTTGTCTCTGGCAACACCACTGGTCTGACACGTCTACTCTGCTTTTATTTAAAGACAGTTGTCTGCATGAGTGAGGTGTTGAAAAGTAAGATCATTTTCAACACTGACAGAAAATGAACCACCATTAGTCAAACTTTACAAATGCGTTATACAGAGGAAAACCTAGCCTAAGATGTTGCTTTTTTGTTGTTGTTATTCCTATCTATAAAAGGAGAGGAACATGTATTCCTTTTCCTTCTTCTGATGGGCAAAGATTTGTGTCTGTGCATTATTGTCAGCTGCACGCTTCATTACTGGGCTGACCGACCCCTGCGGCAGGGCAAGATCACGGCTATAATAGTGTATGCTAGATAAACACATATTGATATGCGACTGTAGGGCAAGGGTCAGCCATGTTGGCTCAAAGCGAGCTCTCATAGAGATCAGGTTTTTAAATGGTTTCTCAGCACACTTTGGATGAATTAGGCGGTCAGATCTGCTTGTTTGACGCTCTGTTTGCTTTGGAGCTCTGCTATCGTCAACAATTTGCAGCCCTGAGACGTGCTTCCTTAAAGAGTTTAGTTAAATTAAGGAGACATTTGTCTTGCTCAGAACAACAACTCGGCTCCCAGATCTACTGATGGTGCCGATTTCCTACCATGTAATTGTGTTAGCTTCAAATGCTGCAAAGAATACGTGAGAGAAATTAGAAAGCTGCTGCAGGCTGTCGCTCCCAGAGGACATTACACACCACCCTGTCCCAATTTCAGGGTAAATAACACGTTTTTATGTTTGTGCACGTTGCATTTTAAATATGAATTCATTTACCTCATTTATATACACACATTTCTGATTTTCATTTATTGCAGGTATTCATCATTCTGTTTCAGGGTTTTACATTTTTGATGTCTGATTACTTTTATTATACCCCTATCTGACGTACTGAAATCATTTGTGCGGTACCTGTAACATTTTCATTTACTTTTACCTCCATATTTTGTCTATTTTTATTTCATTTAATAAATGCTTCAAAGCCAGAAAAGAACAACTCCAAGCTCAGACTTCCTCTGATTTAGTGCAGATCCTCACTGAGTGTTAAGCTTGATTGACCCAGGAGCTTTAGGTGTTAGGATCCCTGGGTTATTAGATTGCTTTGTTGTTTGATTTCCTTCTAGTTTCGTTATTATTTTGTGTTACTTTCTTATGATGGTGAAATCTGTCTTGTTCCTGTTTTGCTTTATTTCAGTTCTTCTTAGAGTTTCTAGTTACCGGTATGTTGATTTCTCATAATTATTCTGTGTTACTCTAGTTTACTATTTTTTTTTATTTCCGTTATTCTTTAGTGTTAGATTTACTGTTCCTCTTTCTACTCTTCCTCGACCCTGTGCCACTTTCTCCCTCCCTCTCCTCAGTCTGCCTCCTGCTCCCTCCACTCCTGTTCAGCATTCAACCTCACCAGTATTTAAGCCTCTCATTCTCACTCACTCCCTGCCGGATCCTCACGTCTACTCCCATCTTTTCTCTGTTTATTCTCCAAAGTTTCTTTGTAGTTTTTCTGACTTCTCATTGTGTCTCCTAGCTGACTTTTTTATGGTTAATTTTTGTTCAGCTTTGGATTTCTGTATTTTTGCAAGTCTGCCGTTGCAGTATTTTTTAATTAAATCTCTCAAAACCACATGCTTCCTTCCACTCTGCTTTTGGGCCCACTTTAAAAACATACATGACAATATTCTCACACCAAAATAACAAAAAGTCTCATTGCATCTTCTTGACAAAATAGCATTACTTTAGATCACTTTCACTTTTCTGTGTTATTGTTCTCCCATTCAAGTTATAAGACAGCAAAAAAAACAAAAAAACACCAAAGACTCATTTTATTTCTTTAATATGAACATTGTGCTTATTACACCATTAAAATCCTCTACATTTCCATGTTTAGCTCTTCAGCTGAAATATTTCTAAAATCTCAGCATTCCATTGTCAGTCAACGTTAGTGACGTAACGTGATGAATTTAATGTGTTCCAGGTTTTTATGAAATATAAACCTGAGCTGAAGGAGCTGTCTCCTGTTTGGTTCCTTTCTCCTGACACAAGACAGGAAACCGTGTCCCCATCACTTCGGACAGTTAGGAGAGCTGTCTGGATCTTTTACTGTAGACATCTTCATTCTTTTCTCTGAAGAGTTCAACATATCTTTTTCCTCTGTCATCTTTGATTCTGCCTTTCTTGAAAAGCCATACAAATGTGCCCACAGGTGATGTCATGGGAAAACTAAAACGAGATTTTCTAAAGATTGTATAAATTTTAATTATGAAGTACAACTGAATTAGGTATTGTCAGAAACATAGATATCAAAATTTTACATCATTTCTTTTCTGATTGTAAGGCTACTAAGTGATATAGTTCTAACTGATTGCATGTTAATTATATAGTGTTTAGATTGGATGAAACAATAGTGAGGTTCAACATGCAATAAACCACAATATACCAAAAATATCAGATTACCTATTTATTTACTTGATAATATTTTCCTATAATGATGGAATAACCTCTCCAGTTTCTGATACATTTATTTTGAGGTATCGGACAGTTTACCTTTGTTTCTTTCTTTCTATTAGCATAATTTTTAGTTCAAAGATTTTTTTCAGATTTAAAGATTTCACTGATATTTTTGCAGCAAATGTAACAGAATCCTTTCTATTATTTTGTCCAAAATAAAATGTTGTGCTTGTGATAATGATATCGATTAAAGCAGGATGAGAGGGACAGAGGAAGAAGTTCTCTATTGAATTGATGCTGCACCGCATCAAAATAAACAAAAACAGATAAAAAGGTGACAAAAATTCTAAATAAAACAATAACACTGACTGTGAATATCAGAAAAAAGAGACAAGATAATAAATAAACATATTTTGCTCTGCTCAGAGTAAAAGATGAGCCCCCAGCTCTGCTCGTCATCCTGACACACACAGATGATTTTAATGATGCCAAATGAATTCAATAACGTTATTGTGCATTTAACATTTATTTTAGCAAACTGACCTTTCTATGTTTGTATGCTAAGCTTCTGGTTGTTTTTTTTTTCACTAAATGAAGTTTTCTAAAGGTTACCATTTCATTTTGAAGTTTTGGATTTGTGTGGCTCCTGTAGCTAATCACTTCTGCCTTAGAAACAAAACAGATTTACTGACTGATTAAATAAATGACCAAATAAATAAATAAATATGGAGAAGGACACTGATGACTCAGCTCAGTCAAATTGGTGATACACAGCTGGTGCAAATGGAAATGATGACACTGAACTCATCTTCTAGCCTCCTACCCACCGGAATGCAGGGAGGAAAATGTGTGGAGGTGGAGAGGAACTGACCTTGGTAATATTAAAAGCTGTGTAAAATAACCTGCTCTTGAAAATATCAGTTCCCATCAAGTGAAATGTAAAGGTCCAAAAACAGAAGTAAGACTGAACTGAGATTTTCTTTCTCCCTCTGACATCAATAATTGTCAGGTTCTGTGTTTTTCAGTGTTTATTTTCGAGTTTCTTTAGATTTATTTCGAGTTTCTGTGTCCTTGTGCTCTCCGTTGTCCTGTTTCCCCCGTTGATTGTTCCCAGGTGTGTCTCGTTCGCTGATTAGCTACCTCTCGTGTATTTAGTCTCACCTGTGTGTCTGCGTCTTTGTCGGGTCCTTGTCTGAGTTCTTTTGATGTTAGACTGTCTAGTCCATTCGTTTGCCTTGTCGCTACCTGTTATGAGCCCCTGTGTTCCCGCTCAGCAGTGCTGCCCTGGTTTGTTGGACGACATTAAATATCATTTTTTCACTATACCTGGGTCTCCTGCCTCTGCCTCACCACCTCACCGACACCGCTTCATGACAATAATGCAATTATTCAGCTTAACTTGACTCTGACATGGAGTTGCCTTACAATTCTGCTGTTACATTCAGGTATGAGTAAGAATTAAGCTTAAAATAAGTCAGTTTGAATAGAAAAGAATAATCTGATATTAGAATAAATAAATAAGAGCAGGGAAAGTGTTTTGAAATTAGAGAGGAAAGGCATCTGGACATATGAATATTTAATGTCAGCTTTAACAATGCTGAAAATAAACAACAAAAAAATATATTTTCTGTAAAATGCAATTAGAAGGTTTATGTGAGGAAGAAAGTAGGACACCCCCATATGTATTCTCCTTTTAAAACACCTAGCATTGCACATATACATCATTTTGAAGGAGGTCTTGTTTATACCTCAGACATTTAATTTGATCTGCTCCTGACAGTTAATGTAGTTAATGAACACTGTGGTAAGATTGGCAAAGTTGTTTGAGGCCCTGAGAAGGAATTTTGCAGCAAATTGGACGTTTATAAGGGTTTTAAAATATTTTTACATTTGCAATTTCAGTACACGGAAGAGATTGATTCAAAACAGCCAACCTGCCCAGGTCTAACTGGCCAAGCAAGTTCAACCAAAAACCACAAGGTCCGAAAAAAAGTCTCCATAAATCCTGAAAAGTCATATTGCAGGGTAGATCGAAGGAAAAAAAACAAGTGGGAAAATGGTTCATTTGTATTGCTTCTTTCTTTTCTTAAGAATCATGATTAATCAGAATTCCAATAAGAAAAAAAAGAAATGGAATGAATACCAACTCAAATTACTGCTGGTCAGACCTCCGGATTTTCAGTGTTGTATAATTCAGCTGAATGAGATTGGTATATAATTTAGAATTTGGCTGCTGAGTTAGTCTGAAAGCTCTGACTTATTTATTTTGTAATTTTTCCAGCATGAAAACACTTCAGACTAAATCCCCATTAGATCCATGAGCATGAAAAATGATCACTTTACATCCCCTGTCAGGCTCAGTGTGGTTTCCCTTCATTTTCTCCACTTCATCTGATCCTTTCCCTCCTTCTTCACACATCAGTCTCCTCCTCCCACCCTCGCTCCTCTTTTGCCTCATTTCTCCCCTCTCCCTCAGTTTAGCTGCTGCAGCGATGTACCGGCTGCCTGGACTCCTCTGTTCCTCCTCCTCATCTTCCTCCTGGTCTCCTTACTGGTCATCCAGCAGGGACTCTGAAGGAGCATTTGGGGGGGAGCGACGTTAAAGTGGACCTGCTGTGATCCAGGAGGAGAGAAACACCCTGAAAACTGGATCTGAAGGTAAGATAGCAGATTGGAAACTCGTGCTAATAAATGTTTAAAGTATTAATTTTTAAGTGCAATCAAGGCTTTTACACTTAAATGATTTTCTGGATTGGGAGAAATTTTCAAATCATCAGTTTCTCAAGAAGGCAGGTCTGCAATTTCTCAGTTTTAAAAGTTGACTTGAACTAGTTTCTTGCTATTTTACCCCCACATTTTTTTTTTCCTGAAACCCATTCATCATCATATCTGGTGTCAGGAAGTACTTCTGGATTCACTCTTCTTCTGCGCTCCAACCGCAGGTCAGAATTTTGGCATCCATCTCAGTAACCAATTTGTACAGACATTTTTTTCCTACTGTCATCTGTTGGCAGCTCATTTTCTTAGGACTTCTTCTTTTTCTTCTCCCCATAATATATAAATAAATATTTCACTTTCCTCCAAAACACTTAAAGACATGAGCCCTGTTGTCATGTAAAACACCAACTGCTGTGCAGTTAGGCTGTGAGCACACAGTGTCTTAAAGCACTGTTGTTTCAGGTGATGAATAATTGAGAGATGTGCAGGCAGAGTTTGGTTCGCCATCCTGGGCTCCGAAGCCCCCCGCAGAGCCTCGTCCTGCAGCCTCCAGCTGCATCTCGAAAATAACTTTTCTGTCAGTAAGGACCATCCCACTGATCTGATGGAGCTCATCTGTTCAAACACTCATCTGCTGAGAGGTGGAGATGATTCTGTTGAGACTGAGTTGTTTTATTGCCTGTGCAACACATCTAGCTGCCTGAAGGATGACATAATAAAACACACCTGGAATGAGAACGCTCGATCTCTCCTTCCAGAATCCACAGCACTCTTGGGAATGAAGGTGTCAGGAAAATGTCTGAGAAAAGGGAGATTTTGTCTGGTCTGCAGGATGTCTGCAGGATTATTGATCACCACGAGAGTTTGCAGGTCTTTTGTCTCATGTTTAGCCAGCAGCCTCACGACCTTCTCATTCATGGTGATCATCTTTCTCATCTCTGGTCCTGAGCCGAGGCACGTGAGGAAACAGATCAGGTGTCTTCACAGGCTGAGCATTAGTAAAAGTCTTCAAATTAAGCTCCAAATGTAGAGAAAGTATTGTATTTATAAACTCTGCTGGGACACTTGCACACAATGAGATGTAAATATTCCAAAATGTATTTCTCGTAATCATGAAGTTGCTTGCATGATGACGCCATGCAAACAACTGTCCACTCTTCTTACATGCTTATTAAAGAGGAGAAAAAGAAAATGTAGCAACTGCCAGAGTAAAACTGAACCTCACTGCACTTTATATCTAAAATCAAACTGGAATTTATATAATTGGTCTTGACTTTGTCTTTATTAATGGATTGAATTGACCTGAAACAGAAATTGCAGGAGACATTTTGAGGGCCCTGTATCATTTTCCTTCCACTTCCCAATTACAATTAGTAGTCTGGGGTTTTAATGTGACAAAATGTGGAGAAATGTAAACAGCACAAATTTGTTTGCAAAGCAGTGTATGAAATAATAAACAAATAGGACGGAAATTTTGTCAACGTCTGCGGCAGACATGCTGTATAATATCATTTGATCCATTTTGATTATTTAAAAAAATAAAAGCTTAAATGACTTTGTTTTCACTGTGGAGATATCAGGCAGAAAGATTACTATTTTAAATGTAAGTGAAAATATCTGGGATGTCATGCAGGACTGCAGATGTCACATGCTGTTTGTAAGACTGTGGCACCTTGTGTCACACAATGCAAGGATGATGTATCCCTGCAAACACACACTCCACCTCCTGCGGGAGCCATGTGTGCCTATTAATACTGAGCAGGACATTTTATCTCACGCTATTTGATAAAGAAAAGTGAAATGGGAGAAGGTTTTTATCAATAAACAAACTGCCTAAAAAAGCAAGAAACTGGAATGAGTCTAAGCTCTTGTTTCCTCCAAAAGTTCAGGGATATGGCAACTATTTATGGTCCTGGATTGAAGTCTCTGTGAGAGTTCAGTCTTGACAAAACAGTAACCGAAAGTCATGTTCTGGTGCTTTGGTCAGATGAATGTTATGTAAATTCTCAGCGTGTCTTTGTCACTTCCTCCTGACCTTGCAGATGTTCCTCTGTTCAGTCTCTTAAAGCCATATAGACATTATTTCTGCATGACAAAAAAGCTTGAAAGAAACCAATCCTCATTTTATTATTTTTTTCCTTTAAATAACATGGTCAGATCACAAGAGGATAATGATTTTATTTTATAACGTGAATTAGTGCTGAAGAGGTGACAGGCGTTGTGTTAATCTTCATCTTTCACATTTGCTTTAAGGTTGCAGACAGTAACTGGCTAAATCTAACATTCACAAATGTCCAAATTCATTCAAAATAGAGTGCGTTAAAATCTTGTGATGCAAAACTTTGCACATTTTAAATCTCCAGTATCTCTTATCTCAATAACGTCTGTCTCTAAAAGCCAGTTCCAGTTGCCGTTACCATGTGATTTCATCTGGTGGAGCATGTCAGAGTGCCAAAAGTACTGAGGCGACTGCCATCACATTTTTGATTAAAAATTTATTAAAGCTAGAATAGGTTTAAACCTTCCAGGAAGTCTTTTATATATGGTTTAGGAATCTGTTAACTAGGATTTTTGAACATCCTTCAGAAATGCATTTGTGAGCTCAGACAATGATGTTGGCCCATAAGACCTGGCTCACAGTTTCCCCTCTAATTCATGCAAAATATGTTCTATAACTTTGATGTCAGGACTGTGTACATTTAAGTCAAGTTCTTCCACACCATGCTTGCTTATCTGTGTCTATGGCTGTTGCTTTGTGTACTGGTGAATGAGTGCATTGACTTACACTGTTTATATGTGTGTTTGAATACCACTTACAGAGTGGTATTGAAACAGGAAATGGATAACCCTGCAACCTTTCCCTCAAGGGTAAGGTTGGTTGGGGCTGAAAGGTTGAACCACACAAAAAACTTTCCTCCACCAAGCTGCACACATATCGCAAAGAAAGAAGCAAATTTCACAAAAACTCAAAGTCAAATGTAATTACCAAAGCTTTATCAAATGACTAATATAATAATGATCAGTGCCACACAGATGATGAGTAGATGTAAGTGGCCAAAGTGAACACTGAACACACTGAGTTTTAACTTAGTGTGTTTAATTACCCTTTTAAGGGTAATTAAAAGGGTTTTTAATTACCCTTTTAAATTCTGCTCAATTAGCAGAATTTGATAAAACTTTGAAATTCCCCCTCTGAACTAGCAGATGGCGAAACCTTTCACACTGACAATAAAATCAGATGCAAAGAATAAACATCTTTCAGTTAGTAAGTCTTTCTGCACATACATATTTGAAGCTTTGGGATGATGCAGTCAGAAAAAGATGAGTTAGATGCAGGAAATTATAACAAAATCATTCCTGTTTCGTGTGAAATCTTAAAGCTAACTGGAACTCTATCAAGGCTTAGTAAAATTGTTTTAGTTTTAACCTTAGCTTTTGAGGAAATATTGAGCATCAGTGCCTGTGAAAGGGAGCTTTTTGGAGCTGAAAAGCCGACAGGCAAATGTGAATCGATTCAGAGTTAAGGACCAGTGGTTCTACTGCAGAATGCCTGCAGATCACAAGGAACTCATTTCAGAAGGACATGAAGCTGTCCTATCCCTTCTGACCTTTTCTCTTTATATGCCATGAATAACATTAATCTTCATAACTGCAGTTTGGTTCAGGCCTTTCTGCTGGTGCTAAGATGAAATAAAGCAGCCATCCACAAAGCAATTCGATGCCCCTCGGTGTTATCAAATTACCTCCAAAGGCACTAAACATGCCAGTTATCCGGTGCTTGTGCAGGGTTTTGGTACATAAACAACATTTACGATGGCATTAATTAAATACGACATACTGCTTAGAGTAGTGGTGATTGCCCTGGTTGTATCGGGCGAGCTTGCATGACTGAGTTGACTTTAAAGTGCTGTTTATACTTGCTGTGTATCCGCACATGGCTGAGAGATAATGCAGTCCAAATTTGGTGACATGGATGAATGAAGAAAATTAGGAGAGCACGTCCTGGATTGGCTGATGAAGAAAGGGTGAACAACACTCAGGTGAGAAGGTCAAACTGGCAAGACAGCAGTATATATTGAGAAACAGCAGGTTAATAGGGTCAATGAGTCAGCCCCATCTGTTGTTGTGAACCTGCAGTTTAATTGAATGAGTGCGTTGACTGACACTGTTTATATGTGAGACTGTTTGGCTGTGCAAACAATGTTTCTCTGAGATCTTCCAGAAGTCTCATCAGCAGAAAATAGCATTTCATCCACAATTTTTGTAATTTTCTAAGTGAAATACATGACAGGGACATGAGAGAAGACTTCCACTGTAATGTTTTCACTTTTTACAGCTAAGACCAAAATTATTCATGCCCCTGGCAGACGTAGATTTCTAATTATTGCTAATGCTTGTTAAAGGTTGCATGTTGCATATGTGTGTGTGTGAGTGTGTTTGTTCATGGTTGATGTCTTGTGTGTTTCTGTGTTGCCATGTGTTATACTGGTGACCTATCCTCTACAGAAAGTCAGCATCTCAAAGTGACTAAGTAAAAGCACTAATATGGGTTTTAAAGGCTCCCTTTGTGGCTCAGAACAGCAACAGAAGAAGTCAGGTAGGGAAAGCAGGACAGCAACTTCAGTATGGTTTCAGAGTGCCTTGTTATATGAGCTAATGAGTCAATCACACTTTGACATTTTACCAGCTCAAAAATGATGACAGCAGATGTTTTTCATGCATTACTACTACAATGATTTTCCAATAGATCCTGTTACAAGGACTCCTAAGAGAATCTATAGTCTATACTTCTATTTTATGCTGGGTTTTTTTTTATATACTTAAACTCTTTTATTTTTTTTTTTACTTGAATTTTTTTTGTTTTGTTCTTCAGAAGAAGCACAAAGGCCATGATCGACTGGCCTAATGTGACAGAGTCCAGCTACGAGGAGCTGGGCCTAAAACCAGAGGAGCTGCAGAGATCCAAATGTGTCCTTGGCTTCATTCCGGTCATTTACTACAGTGTTCTCCTTTGTGTGGGAGTACCAGGTATACTGTTTTGTCTCATTCACGTTTGTATGTAAATTAAAGGCATAACTAGAAAATGAATAGAAAAGTGAATTAGTGGCACATTACTGGTGCTAATGGGTCAATTATATAATATACTGGTCATATGATGTGTGCTGTTGGTTCTTCCAACATAAGAATATTTAAAATATATAAATTAATTAATAAAGCCAACCACTGTTAGATTTTTTTTTTTTCTGCATTGCTTGTACCAGCCCATGATATATAGTAAAGCACATGACAGATGTGCTTTAGTCCTTGCTTCTTCCTTTGTAAAACACATTTTTTGGTATCAATCTGAAGGAGATTTGCAGTAATCCTAAAAACAGGCAGAGGTATCAGTGACCACTGAGTACACTTTACTAATTGTTCACAAAGGTAAGTAAATCTACAGTCAAGAAAAGGGTTTGACTTTTAGCCAATGAAAGGAAAAGTTCCTCTTTTGAAAATGAGAAATAAAGCTGAAAAATAAAGCTGAATATAGCTGAAATCCACAAATACTTGAAGCTTCCCTAAAAACGACTAGAGCTGCCTATTTTAATAGGTAAAACACCAAAAATACCTTAGTATGCATTAATATGCGTAGTGGAAGCCGTCAGTCACAGAAGCTAATATCCACAGACTTCTTATCACCAGCCTTGTGTCAAGTACAGTAGTTGCTCTAGGTATTTCACCATGCTGCATTTTCTTTTGAATATTTTAGATACGCTCTACAAGAAATCCGCAAACAAGCACATTTCCAGAGAATAATATGGAGTTTCGTTCCACGAAATCCACGAATAGGTGATATTAAATTAAATGCAAGCATGCCTGTAATTCTTTACAATGAACTAAAACAATGCAAAAGGAGTATTTCTTTTGAAAAGAAACTTGACTAAAGCATGAGGGCCGCAGTTGGACACTCTTGCTTTGTGGCTGAAGTAATGACATTCCTGCTTCTGTCTTTGTTTGATGTTTCAGTAAACATCCTCACAGCAGTGGCCCTGTGCAGACTGGCATGCCGCACCAAGAAACCTCTGTACTACTACCTCTTAGCAGTGACAGGCTCAGATATTCTTTCCCAGCTCTTCATCATCTTTGTTGGATTCCTGCTAGAGACGGCTGTTTTTCACCGCGACGTCCCTACCGTTCTGCTGCACGTAGTCAGTGCCGCAGAGTTTGCTGCCAACCACGCCTCCATCTGGTCCACCATACCCCTTACTGTGGACAGGTATGTGGCGCTGTGCCATCCCTTGCTCCACCGACAGATCAGCTACCCGGCACGGGCCAGGAAGATCATTGCAGTGGTGCTGGTGTTGTCGCTTACGTCGGGCATACCTTTCTTCTGGTGGTCAGACGTGTGGAGAGACAGCCACCTTCCCACAGTGCTGGACGCGGTCCTCATATGGACACATGTTACCATCATCTATTTCCTGCCATGCAGCGTCTTTTTGGTGCTGAACTCTTTAATAATCCGCAAGCTGAGGATAAGGCAGAGGCAGCAGCCCTGCCAAGAGGAGCGTGGGCCTCCACGCCGTCTAGGAAAAACCACGGCCATGCTGCTGGCGCTCACCTCTGTGTTCTCAGTTCTGTGGGCTCCTCGGACTGTTGTAGTCATCTACCACCTGTATGTTTCCTCTGTTCACCAGAATTGGCGCGTCCACTTGGCCTACGACCTGTCCAATATGCTGGCCATGCTCAACACGGCTGTCAACTTTTTCCTTTACTGCTTCGTCAGCAGACCTTTCCGCACCGTCGTGCGGGACATCGTGCTGCTCAGAGGAGGGCCCCTGCACCCTCGCCGGCCTCTGCCCCAGCAGCAGGCCCCCAAAAACGCCTCCAACTCATCTCTCTACAGTGGGAACAACAAACGCTCGCAGCGAGACTTCACCCCCTTGTCGCCTCGTAGAAACAGAAAGCCCTCGTGACCTGGTGTTTCCCCCCATTAATCCAAAACACCCGTCGTCCCACGGTCCGGGTGCACATCAAACCCCTGGGACCAGCACTGCGTTCCAGCCACGACCGTGGACAGTTGCCAGTCAGCCCTGGAGCTCTCTCACAGGGCTCCAAACGATCTGAAGTTTCATGGTTTTTTGTCTTCTTTGACCTGGAGTTGTTTGTTTTAGTAAATCAAGCAAAATGACTGTTTATTTATCTTTGCAACAAAGAATTTGACAAAATTAAAGTGGGTATTTTTTTCTTTTCCATATTTGGTAGAAATTTTACATGTTTTTCAATCTGCTAGTCATCAAGGGTAGGAAAATAATAGAATAAATCACATGCTTGCCGCTAAATGTAAAAAATGAGTCTGCTGTGTCGCTACAGTTGTTACGCAAGTCTAGAAAATGAAAAAAAGGAGTTTGAAATGTGACCAGTTCATTTGTAAGCAGTTTGTTATAAACCACAGATTTTAAGCCAGTCGAGCAAAGAAATTGTACCCCACAGCAAGCTCTCAGGAACAAAATCTGCCTCTGTTAGAATTATGAGTAGATTTTCTGTTAAGTGAAATGAAAAGCTACACACAAGGCAGGAGTGAAGACCTGCTCTGTAAACAAGTCCTCAATCTGTGGTGACACCAACCAACACTTTAGCTCCGCCGAAGCAAACTACAGATTGGCCGTGGACAGTGTTGGAGCACTTTTTTCAGTAACGAGTAATCTAATGCGTTGCTATTTCAAATCCAGTAGTCAGACTACAGTTACTTATCAAAATCACTTTGCGTTACTGTGTGTTACTACCTTCTTTTTTTTATTTAATTGTCTTGTCTAGTGACTGACGTCTTTATGCGACAATATCAGCGACAGAAATGTAAACAATGGAGGGAGATGAGCATTTTGTTGGTAGAAAAACAGGAACTATTTTGAGTTTCTGTCTCCAAGTTCGAATATTATAAGCGGCTTTGGGCTTTCTTTCTTTTTTAAGTCGCTTGCAAATTTAATGAGTCGCAGTTTGTGCCTTTTTGGGCTCGTTTGGGCTTGGAAATAAGCAGAGACTCATAATAAATCCCAGAATTTGTCCGTCATTAAGGTAGTTTTAGTCAGACTCTCCCTGTCCATCATTTCCCGGATGATCCGTCCCGCTGTGTCTTTGTTAATGTCAAGTTAATATATTACCTGTGAATTACGTCGAACTATCCAGAAAATTGGAAACATCGAGACTAATATGAATTTTAATGTAACTTAGTTACTTTCCAAATCAAGTAGTCAGTAATCTAACTAAGTTACTTTTTCAAGGAGTAATCAGTAATCCGATAAAAGTTACTTTTTCAAAGTACAGTAACTATGCCATCACTGGCCGTGGATGTGTGCACAAACACATACAGAGAACACGGTTCAGCTTTTCATGCATGCATGATCATGTGCACGCATAGCCAGCTAGTACATTTCCACTTTCACCAAAGCACTGAATCAGTGGAGCCTCATGAAAGCTGCATCAGTTATAACTGTATTTAAACGTACTACCTGAAACTGTACGAGTTATGGTTTAATGCCACACCTGATTTTTCAAGTGGCTCATTGTATATAGTATGTTTTTTTATTGTTCATGAAGTTCAGAAGTAAATGTTGGATGTTTTTCTTCTGCAAGTCATTTTACATTAAATTTTTATTTTTAAATTAACTGAAAATGTTTTTTATTCTTGCCTTCTTGAATGATAAACTGATGTTGCAGTTTGTAACATTATACATTTCCTTACCATACAAATAAAACCAGTACCCAAGCAGACTTTATTTTTCTTTAAAGATTGTAACCATTCTAGTGGCCTTTATTGACAGTTACCAGACAGAAATGGACAGAGATGGAGGAGGGAGGAAGACGTGCACCAAATGTCTCAAGGTTGGCAGTTGGACCCCGCTTTGAGGACTAGCATTGCACCACTCAATGCCCCCAAATTAGATATTTTTGAGGTTTTGATATTGTCTTTACTTGTTTCATTGACAATAGATAGTCCATACTCCAGGTGTACCAATCAAAGATTCTTCAAAGAAAACAGCTTTGCACAAGTCCTTGTATTTACTATAGAAATTCAGTATATCCTTGATATTTTTCTTAGACAAAAGTGGCTTCTGTGCTGCCTTTGACGAGCAAGCCCCTTCACCTCCCTGTCCAATTAAATGCCCTTCTCTACTCTGCTACTCCAGTCTAGCAGCAGCAGTAATTAGCAAACACCTAGTAGAATGACACATCTGCTGAGCTTATCATTCAAAGTACTTCTCAGTCCAACACTCCTAACAATGATTGTTAAAAGCATTATGAGAAGAATTGTTATGATGATGTGACAGGAAGAGTAGGAGCTTCTTAAAAAGACAGAGGTCTAATGTCAAGGCATCAATTTGCAAAGTCAAATCGGTTTATACATTCTGAATTTTTATAACAATGGAATATAATTTATAAAAGTAATATAATTATAACAATATAATAACAATTATGTAATATAATATATAGAATTTATAACATAATTTTCTGGTTGTGCTATCAAATGGCATTATGTGCTGGAAAATACATAATATCACTTCTTTAATACTGAAAAGATTGTGTATTGCTTTGTATGTTTGGTTAGATTGTTTTTGTTGCAGCCAAGGCAATGGCAGATTGAGGTGTGCATAGCAGGCAAGCTGGCTGGAGCGCTGCCAGCCCTGTGCCAGATAATTAGGTTTAGCCCTGGCAAGATCCCCGCATGGTCGGTCCAAGTTCAAATTCTCTGAACACCAGCCCATAGTGGTAAACACAACACAGATTAGCTGCCACATCGACTGCCAAGCTACTCTAGGTTTAGGAAATTTCCAGCAAGTAAGAGTTTAGTAACATCATGTGACCAGACGATTTTGTCAGCTGACTACATGGAATATACTTTTCTTTTTTTTTTCCCCTGGGCGGTGTTTGAACTTATTCTACTTGCCAATTCCAGGATTCAGACTCAAACTGTTAAAATGAGTGATTCGATGATTCGATAAGAGTGAGACATTGTTTTGGGGTTCCTGATGAATCTTCTAGGCCTTGCTGGAGAAGACTTCACACAGCTGTTTAACTTGTGCATTTTCAACAACATTCAGCTCTGAATGGGTATAAATGTTGTGACATTACTTGAATTTTCTACAATGAATTGTGATAATCAAAGCTGTTGGTCTAAATATTAAGTGTGTATCTTTTTTGATAAGTTATATACACTTTAAATTTCTTCCTCCTACACACTCATATCTGAAGTTCCCAGTGTAAACCATCTGCTCCATCATTGTGTTTACAGTAGCAGTAAAAGACGTAGTGCTCATTCCTGATGTCAGGCTCATGTGGCCTATGCTTAGACTTTGTGCACAGATGACGATGTGAACCTTTTCTTTGAAGCCATCTCCTGCTGTCCAGCAACAACAGAGGAAGGGAAGGAAGAGGGCATGTAATGACAGCAAGTCGATACTTATGGGGACAACGGGGAATGAAGAATGACGTGTCTAAACAGGCTTTGATTTGTTAAATCATAACATTGATTTGTTAAATCTGGTGCATCTTCTTCAGGTGGAAGATGCTGCGGGGGTATGCTACACCCCCACAGCATAAAAACCCCTAGAGGGTTTATACCCATAGAGCATATAAACCCTCTAGGGGTTTATATGCTTCATACAGCATATAAACCCCCACAGCCACACGTCCCTCTGCCTGTCTGCCACCTGTTCTTTGTGCTTGTTCAAACACCTGCTGATATCCCCTGACTCAGCTCCTATTCAGCCCCTCTTCCTGTCACAAAGCATCAAATGAAACACTTCAGAGGGTGACAGACTCACTCACACAAGAGAAACAGGAAGCTCAGGCTAATGGGCACTCAAGGGAAGTCCACCCAGTTTGCTTAAAACACGTTGTTCCCTGTAAAATATTCACAAGTGAATCAAAGAGGATGATGTTGGGGGAGGTGGCAAGAACCTCTAAAGCTCACTAATAGAGAAATGATATTTATAGATATTTGGTGACATTTTAGGGGCCACCAAATATCTATAACAACCATTAGACATGATCTTCATGCCAACTGCTATTTAGGAGGCAAGTCAGAAAAAGTCATTTTCTGTACTTCCATCGCCAACGTAAAGGTGTGTCATTTTATTTAATTTTTTTTTTCTGTTTTGTCTGGTGAGACAAAGATTAAGCTTTGCAACTGCAAACACTCCAGATGGTTTGAGCAAAGGAAGCTAAATTTGTGAAAAGGAACCTCATGCACAAGGATAACATGCAAACTCCATGCATGTCCTGGGATTCAAACCCAGACCTTCTTGCTGAAAGGAAACAATACTATCATCTGTGCCACTGTGCAGCCCTCTATGTAAATATTTTTCATGCAAATAATATGCATTTTAATGTTTAACAATTGTATTACATGAAGACAAGCTTCTTTGAACTGACATTTGGAACACTTTGGGCAGGCTTGAAAGATTTATCAAAGCAGTTTATTATGTGATTAAGAATTTTTTTCATACACAGAAGCATCCTGTTTGCAGTTACAGTGTGGGTGTCTTAAAACACTTTACATTGTTTATACCGGGTAAAAATCCATTTAAAATACAGCTGCTCAATTAAGAGCTCCAACAAGAACAATTGCTCACCTTTAATGCCACTCTGGGGATTTGAATCAAGCAGACTGAAGTGATCAATATGAAAACAGTCTAAAAGACCTGCATAGATGATGTAATATAAGATGAAGTCAAGAATGAGATACAGCTGAGCTCAGATGTTTCATGATATATATGTGGAAAAAGTCAATCGAGCGACCCAGTGAGAAAAAGTCAGGCTAGATGACAGGTTCTAAGGCCAGGTGGAGGGCTTAATTATGGGGAATGGAAAGCTAAAAGCATGACTTCCTATCGGTGAGGGACAAATGGAGGAGCTGGTTCACACTATGCAAAGATCAGCCTCCCTGCATGGGACAAATTAAGCTGCAAAAATCAGCTCTTGCGTAACAAATGTAGGTTTCTGCACGGACTGTTATGGACTAAAACGTAACACGCCAGCTTGCACTATGAGCATGTACAATCTGTCCTCAGGAAACCAGCTTACTAAATCAGATTAATGCTGTTTGAAGGAATACAACCAAGCACTCTTCACTCAGCATCAAAAATACATGTTTACCTGTCATTAGCAAATTTAATTGTTTACTTAAAGAAAATATTGTGCAACAGTTTAATTTTTCATGCAGTTAGAATATTAAACTCTCTATGACATGAACATTATAAAAAATACTTTCAATAATTTCCTCTATAAATGGTGACATTTTTTGATTTTACTGATAATTGAACAAAAACTTTGAACAGTATTTTAATACAATGTCACTGTTCTTAGTGATTACATTTTTTTTTTTATTCTTCATCTGTCTGTTTGCTTACACCATTTCTCTTAAGCAAACCTGCATATCAAAACTACATTATGTAGTTGTTGTTAATTTGATGAAGATGCACAAAGATTTGTATTCTCACTTTGTGCTGGATGAATAGATTTTGCTTCTTAAACACAGATTTCAAATGTTTACACACTCTTTAAAGTGTATTGTCTTTTTCTCTTTCTGTCTTTTCAGCTTTCTCACTGCAGCATAATTTTGAATAAATTATTATTTAAAATATAAATATAAAATTACATTTATCTGAACGATGGTCTGAGTATTAATGGAGTTTTTCCATCTGTTGGGTTCTAAATTTCTTTTTCAGATGGTAGCAGCTCAAACTCCCCATGAAGTGGGTGACACAACAGAAATGTTGAAAACTATCACCAACTTTTGAAACTCACTAAACTGATTTGATTTACAGAGGTAGAGCAAAGTTTTGTGTATTTTTTTTCTGACCTTTTATAAGTCTTTAGTGAATTGTCATCTTCTTGTTAATGACAATACTGAACGTGCTCCACAGGATCCCATTTAATGAGAACCAAAATGGATGGACTGGACTCCTTTTTAAAATCTACCAACAAATCTTTGATTTTGGTGAAATTCAGTTTTAGGTAGGAGTTATTGCACCACATAATAAACATTCAGATTAAAGTCTAGTCTAGGCAGGTTTATTCCTAAGATTCATGCCAAAAAATTGACTTGGAAGCAAAGCATGAAAGGTTGGCACATGAAAGAAATTTGTGCTTGGTTGACTATTAACAATGTAACAATGCTTCTTGGAAATGTGTCTAATACTGCTGAAAAACATATTATTCTGCCTTTAAACTGTTAAATATTTGGAGAGGAAATGCATTCATAGATTGAGCAATAGCAATGAATATGTGGGTGGACCCCCAAAAAACACGTCTCTGTCATGCACTGGAGAACCACACAGCCACAACAACCTGGCATTTCTTTTTATGCTGGTCACTAGCTTTGCTGCGCAATAAACGTGCATGTCACAAAGTTTAAAGAACTTATTTTCATAATAAAGGATTTTTTTAAATGACATTTTCAGTGTACTTGTGCACTAGAAGGGGGGTATATTCAAGGTGGTTTTACACATCTTTAACATGGGTGTCAATACATGGGGAGAAAACTACAACCAAAAAACAAATAGAAAATGGAAACATAAAGACTTATATAAGAGTCATTTCTTCAGGGAATACCAAGAGTTGAGAAAGAATTAAACCAGCTACAGAAGCAAAATGACAAAGCATAAAAATTGTAAGAAAAAAGGCAAAACCAAAGAATTCAATATCACTTTTTATAAATTTCAGAACTTTCTGTGTATTCGGTTTAGAGTGAATCTCAAATTGAACCTGGTTCAGTTATTTTCTGCCCCCTGGTGGCTAAAGTCAAAAGAATTTATATGATTTAATCTCAGCCTGCAGCTGAGATTTTGTTGGCAGCTTTTTGTTAGTTTGACAGTTTTGTTGTTTTTTTTCACCAAAAACTTTGGCTTACATCACCTCCACTTCCTTCCTCTGCCTGTTTGACACATGTCAGTTTGCTGCAAAGTGTTTTGCTTGTGTAAAAGTTGAACAATTAATTTACAAATCAGATCATACCTTCTGACTAACTTTATTCACTGAGACTGAAGATCAGAAATTTCCCCATTTTTGAAAAACTATTAGACAATTTTTGCTTTGTTAAAACAGCATGTCAAAAACATAACACATATTTCTGAGTGTGTAAGTAAAATTGTCTTGTCTGTGTTCGTAAAAAACTGCTTGAGGAGTTTTTGTCTTTTGTTTATTCTGTTGTTGTTCTTTTTGGGCTTAAAGAGTAATTCCCTCAATTTTACTAAGCAATATTAAGAGGTTCAGATCATTTTTGCACAAAATACACTATTATGACTGTCCTGCTGACCAATGTGATCTTTAAAATCTCATGCACTGTCTAAACCAATATTCAACTGTTTTGAAACTGACAGAAAACATTGTTTTCATAAAGTCATTGGGCATTTTTATTTCTATTTTCCACCTCTAGGTGTCTCTGTATAACACAATAATATACAACCTCTTCTTTTGATGACATATAAATGAGTAAATAGATCAAATAATAGATAAACTAACTCATGCAGAAGTTTTCAGTGAGCTGGACATTTAATGTTTTATATATTTGTTTGTGGTTAAATCAGGATAAAATACACCATGTCTTGCTAAAAGGTAAAAAATCATGAAGGCATTAGAAATAAAGAAATAAGAAAAAATATATTAAACCTAAATGTGGGCTGCAAACAAAATTAAATATATTAGTTTGCATCTAGAGAGCTGAAAGAGTAAAATGATAGCATTAAGATAGCCCTGAAATGAGGAAAAACATAATGAGATTAGTTGTACTGAAAGGATGATTAGGAGGCTTTTTATGAAGATTTATTCCTTTGTAAGAGCATAAAGATTAATGTATTGTTCATAGGGACTGTTGATTAAATAAATCAACCTTTAAAACGGCCCTTTTCTTTTGAGGCCAGATGGAATCTCTCATTTGTGTTTGCAGTGAGATTGCTTACATGTCCAGATTTATGTCAGCAAATAAAGCGAGTGCATGGACTCAGTTTCTATCAGGACTGGATGTTCTCACTTCTTTGTGGCCTTTTCAAAATGAAACAGCACATATTTAATTGTTTTCAATGGACATTAAACATCTGATACAGAAAGGAATATCAGCCCTACAGTACATAAACATGAGCAAAATACGCCCTGAGGGTTGACTGAGACTTAACTCTTTAAATAAAAAATAAAAAAACACTTTTAGTTTTTACTTTTAGCAAAAAAAAAAAAAAAAATACATTTTTAAAACAGAGTAAAGTGTCTAAATTTTGCTTAAGCTGTTTTTGAATAACATACTGATCTGTTCAAATAGACCAGAGATGTTTCCCTGTAAATCTTAAGAATAAACCTTGAGAATGACTCCCAGTGTTGACACTTGGCAGAATTTGAAGTTACGGTTCAGCTTAAATTTGAACCCAGAAACCCTCTTCCTGTGAGGCAGGAGTTCTACCATACAGCTGCTCGACCTGAGCCTGGTTCTGTTTCTACAGCAGGTTTCTTCCTGTTACAAAGAGGAGTGTCTGGATTGCTACCAAGTCAATGACTTGATGCAATCAACTGGGTCACTTAGATAACTTTTCATCAATTAGCCTTATCAGCTGAATTTGATCAATTAACTTGATTCTGTCTTTTTGACTGCTTTTTATTTAATTCATTTGGTTATTTCCTCTGGATCTGGATTGGATCTGTTTGACTTGTAATATGCTTTCAGAGTACATTGTTGTGACTTGGTAACATAAACAAACTGAGTTGGATAGAGTTTTATTATTTTTGTGCGTATCCAAGTAATGATTAATATGAAAATGGACAAGCAAAGAAAATCCAGCAGTAGGTATAAAACCATATCTATTCCTGGCAGGTATAGTTTTAACCCCTTGTAAATTAAACTAACTAATTTAGAATGGGTTGAAAACAGCAAGAATAAGACTTGTTAACTCTACAGTATCAGTTGTATGAAAGTCGACATTATGAAGTTGTTCAGAAAAAGTTACATATCGCATCTTTCATTTGGAAATATTCCTGTTGCTCTGTAATTTAATCTTTTTTTCAGATTCCACTAACATATTTTTACTGTTGGGATGTTTCAACTATTTAAAACCCTGCAGTTTATCTGCTTTCCTTCTCCACAATACCATAGTAAAGGCGCTTCAATTGTGCCTACATAATTTAAATGATTTAATTACTGCGTAGCCAAAAGATGGCGTCATACTGAAGATTGGACATTTTGGTGTAAAGAAACATGACCGTTTGTGTGTGTCACACGGGAAGGGGTAGATTCCAACTTTTATCCCATGGATTCTCCCTGGAAATGTAGTGGTGTGTGCTTGTATCAGTCCGCCACAGCTCCCTGTTGGACTTCTTTTTCCAGCGGAAGGCTTTTTGTCCAACCGCGCGGCGCGTTTGTTTCAGGTGTAGCTGAGCGGTTCCCTCAGAGATTAAAACTGCTGACAACGTCCAGGTAAGCCTCACCTCGCAGTAAACTTCAGGTTTATTTCATGATAAATCCATGAAGGCTTTCTAAAGAAATATCAGTTTTTAGTTGGAGTGTGCGTTTAGGTTTGCGTGTTTTTGGTCTTTTTCTAATTATGTTTGACGGGCTCTACCAGCTGTGTCTGTATAAGGGGTCACGGTATCAAGTCAAAAGTATTTACTTTGAATCAGCACTACACTGAGTAGTACCTTTGACGTCATAGTTTTATATTTTCTTCAAGTTTAATCCATGTTATTACAATTTCAGTTTATTAATTATTTCTGACTTATTTCAAGCGTTAAGCTTTTTTTTCCCCAGAGCTGTATTTGTTTTATAAAAGACATATGAATGTACATTTTTATGGATGGAATACATTTAAAGTTAATTAGAAAATTATTTAAAGTCAAAAGTGATTTTGTTCACTACTATGGTTCTTCTTATCCTTGGTGAGACACTTTCTGTTTTATGTTTTATTTTAAGCTGTTCTCAAAATGCTGGTTGACTTTAAGTATAGTGAGTAATAAATACAGAATAAAAACAGGTTACACTTTCCATTAACTTTTTAATATAGGTCTAACTTTACAGCTTTTATGTGTGTCTTTCATTTATATTTAAGCAGAACATGATTTGATATGATTACAAGCTTAATCACATGGAAACCAACCAACTTTCTTCTTGTCATTTATTATAAATTAGTTGTTTTTGCTTAAATTCTTTCAATTTTTTCCCCCTTATGACTTCTTCACAAATTAAGCAGGGTTGTTTAATTAATACTGTCATTATTTATTCGAAAAAGATCAATCTAAAGTGAGCTAAGTAAGTACACCCTATGACAACCACATGATTCAACAGTCTGACTTGATCAGTCTCCGTCATCCTTGTCGAGGAAGTTTCATTACTTTTAATCAAGCTGGGATCCAGACTTTGACTAAGCCATTCCAGGATCTTGTTTGTTTGCATCTTCTGCCAATATGCTGTAGATTTGCTTCTGTGGTTTGGATCATTGTCATGGTGTTGATCCAATTGGGACCAAACTGTCAAACAGATAACTTCACATTTGTATTTGTATTCAGAGGAGTATTTATTTCTACACTCTGTCTATTTTTGGTTTAATCTTTCCATTTAGTGAGTAATGTTTTTGTAAACTTGTGATTAGATTTTATCATTCTATTGTATCTGATCATTTTTTGTACAGTTTTTAATTAACATGAAACTATTCATATCATCTGATCAGCACAAGTCTTACACACTGAGAATCAGATTTTTCTTACATGTTTACCATTTAAACAGCTAGATGTTGGGTTAATCTGGTTAATTTTATTTGTTGTGTATTTGATGCCATGTTTCTGGTTTTCTCAGTACAGTTTTTTGCTCCTTAATCTGGTTTGAGTTTTCACAGAGCTTCCCCTCCACTGAGTTACTTTATCTAATCTTTCTGAATTACATTGTACTGGTGGATGCAGTGACATGTTAGACATTTAAAAACCTCACAAAGTCATGGAACTAAATCTTGGGTTTTCCACCTTGCATGTTCAGAAATACTATAAAACATTTGTTGCTTTATCTCTCTAACAGCCGAGACACTGTGGAACCGGGCGTAGGAAATCATAATAAATATGAGCTCTAGTTAATGACCATAAAACCTTGGGCATTAATTAAAATGTTAATGACTCATGTCATTAACAACCTGGCAATATGATTAGGATTGTACTTTTGCTTCTTTCAAAATTATTTATGGATTCTGGTTCCATGGCAGCATCAATCAATATCAGTATGATTAAAAATATAATCAAAAACAATGTTTTTTTGCTATTTGGTGACCACAGTTGGATTTAACAAACCTGCTGTATTGAAGAAAGTCTAAAATGTAAGTCTCAGTTTAGAGTAATATGGGCCTCAGACTAAATACATTGACATGCGTATTTCTACAAAAGCCTTGTACTTTTAGTTTTATTGTTATAATAATAAATGCCACAAACTATATCAAGTTAACTGCTTTTACCTACCTTGTTACCTCCTGAATTAATTTTTTCGTTTGATCATCTCTGCACTCGGTACGAACGTCAGCAGACACAGCAAGAACATAATATATCTCATAAAATATCTTTGTTCTAGAATCATCCTTGGTGTGATTGAATGATGGGACATCCGTCACCACACTTGCATCGATCCAGTTCTGCGACTGGTCTGAGTTCAGTGTAATTGGATCTGATGATGACAAAAGGGAGCAAGCAGCAGAGGAACAAAAAGCTCAACTGTTCATTCACAAAGCAAATATTCATCTTTGTATGGCTGGTTGAAATGATTTTAAACAGTATTGCTTTTTGATTTAATTGGAAAACTCAGTTTTTTATTTAGCCTACAGTTTGTATCAGTACAGCCTGTTACTGATTAACTTCAGGGTTGGGAGAAACTCCACTTGTTCTCTGGTTTCTGTGGTTTGTAGATGCAGTTTATCAGTGACATATCTTTCTGATTACATATTTTCAAATCAAACATTCCAGAACTGTTTGTCTAAAATGTGTTTTGACTCATATAGGTTGAATATTTGACTGATTGGGTGGAGACCACAGTGTTTCACAAGAGTTATCTCTGATGACGTATTGTGAGTCTTGAGTTAATATCATCCCAGATCAGATCCTTCTCAGTCACTCCCTGTCTTTCTCTCTGAACAGGTACAGTTCTATCCACAACGTGTTTTTGGCTCCATGGCTGCTAATATGACCCCTCAGGGCTGCGGCCTTGACCTGGACTCCCTCTATTACAACCTGTGCAGCCTCAGTGCTGTCTGGGGCATCGTGGTAGAGGCCATAGCAGCAGCTGGCGTCGTCTTCTCCTTTGTGCTCTTCGTTTCGCTTCTGGCCAGCCAGCCCTTCATCAAAAGCCCCAACCATAAAAACTCCCTGGCTCTTCAGGCCAGCTTTTTGTTCTGCACTGCTGGACTCTTCTGCCTGACATTCGCCTTCATTGTGGGGAAGAACTTCTCCACCTGTGCCTCGAGAAGATTTCTCTTTGGGGTGCTGTTTGGTGGGTGTTTCGCCTGCCTCCTGATGCAGTGCATCAGGCTGAACATCTTGGCCAGGAGGAATGCTGGGCCCCAGAGCTGGGTGCTCTGGCTGGGAGCACTGGGGATGTGGCTGGTGGAGGTTGTCATCAACACTGAGTGGCTCATCATCACAGTCGTTCGCCACCCGCTGCTTCCTGTCAATGCCACGACTGAACCCATCAGAGCCAATGCAACACCTTGCAACATTGCCAACCAGGACTTTGTCATGGCGCTGATCTATGTAATGGTTCTCATCCTGGCTACGGTCATGGCAGGTCTGCCCATCATGGCGGGCAAATATGCAGAGTGGAAAAAGGAAGGTGGTCTCATTCTGGTGGTAAGCCTGATCTCTGTGGGCATCTGGGTGGCCTGGATCGTCATGTACGTGTATGGCAATGAACGAACTGGAGGCCCGACTTGGGACGACCCGACCCTGGCCATCGCCTTGGTGGCAAATGCTTGGGTGTTCATCATCATCTACACCATTCCTCAGATTTGCTGTTTTAATAGCGACGACGAGATCGAAGAAGACTATGGGGAGAATTCGTACACGAACCGGGGAGTCGGATATGAGACGATCCTGAAGGAGCACAACTCTCAGAAAATGTTCATGGAAAATAAGGCCTTCTCCATGGACGAGCCAGGCCAAGGTAAGTGGTCTTTATATCTATTCAAAGCTTTTGTTCAAAGGTTTTTTATAGCACGCACTCTTGAATTCAGAATCCTAAGAATTAGCAAATCTGTGAAAAGAAACCACAGAGCTAAGCAGAGCTTTTTTTTTTTTTTTTTTAACTGAAAAAGAAATTACAAAAAATAAATTAAATCCCATTAAAAGTGGCCAATAAAGGAGGTGAGGATTGCTTTCAGTTTCTATGCAATTTGTAAATATTTTGTATTTAATATACGTATTGCATGTATCTTGAAGATACAAACAAACTTCTGAAAAGTGACAAGTATGAAATAAAATAACTTGACCAGAAAGACTAAATACTAGAAGAAAAAAAACAACTTACAAATAAAATAAAGTCATGAACAAAGTTCAAGTGTTGGGAATGTGTCTTAACACAACTTAAACTTTATCAAATGTCAGCGTGTCTTATTAGGATTTTGGGTGATAGTCAAACACATTGAATTGCATAATGTATTGCATAATTAGAATATGTGTGTTTTATTTTACAAATAAAATTCTAAAATAATGTGGTGGTATTTGTATTCACCCCCTTGATCTAATAGTGCATGTTGCTGCAGTTAACTTCAGGTATAACCCAAGAGAGATATGTAAAGATTTCTTTGTAAGTTTTGCTACAAAAAATTTTCTCAATTGGATTTGGGTCAAACCTTTGACCAAGTCATGAAAATGCTGATCTATTATTGTGGCTCTGGCTATATATTTAGTATCATTGTCCTGTTGGGAAGTGATCCTTATACTTTTTACATCCTGTTACATGATTTCTTCCTCAATTTGCCTGCAAATGGCTCTGTCCATCTGTAGTTGTTTTTAAATTACCTTCTCTGTCCCTATTAAAAAAAGCATGCCCACAGCAGGACACCAACACCATATTCTAATGTGCTGGTGGCATGGTATGATGGATAATCAGTGTTAGACAGCTTTATGTTTCTCACGAATTCGTAGAAGCATTCCTTAGCAGTGACATGGAATGCTTGTACTTTGTGTTGGGTTACCACATGAAACACCCATAGAATAAAATTAAAGTTTCTGTTCGCTCTGGTTAAACTTGAAGTCCAGATGATATTAAAGCAAACTTAATAGAAATGTAAGACAAAATGTACAAATTCTATGTACATACAACAACCACACAAAAACATAAAAGTTAACAAAAAAAAGTTTTATTGCACTAAATTTCATAAATGGTCTTGAATAACACATTTTTTAACTTTCATTTAACTTGTATTTAGTTTTTACTGAAGTATTGTGAGCTGTCGCTTGTTTTCATTATAAAAAGCATCAGTGAATTCCTCTATAACCTTATTTCTATCAGTCCAAGAATAACACAATAATTCAAGAAACGCCTAACATTATTTAAATAATGAGTCATGACCATATTATGTGCTTTTCTTGAGTGATTGATGACATTATCTAACCAGTAAATATTACTAAGCATGTTAGATAACCTCATGTTCACCTATATGAGCGGTGTTTATGGTTTCCGCAAAGCAAATACTGGCCCTGTCAACAGACTGGACATTTTTCTATTCTTAAACACCCTAATAGGTGAAGGGAGGAAAAGTACAAAAACATGATGAATCGTTCACACCCACCGTCTCCTCCTTTTGCTATTAAAGCTTTATGTCCACATACTTACCAGATTTCATTTAATGACCTGTGCGTTATGCGACTGTTGGAAGAACACCAAAGCAAACAGAAAATATCCTGAGAAGGTTTTTTCCATGATGACCACACAGAATGTGATACACTGCAGTTTCTCCACAGCATTGCAGAAATATCTGGGTAAATATATGAATCTGAGAAATATGTTGCAAATTCACCAGTGGTGCCAAGGTTTGATGATTTGCTTTACATATTTTATATGTGGAAAATGTTGTTTTCCACATATAAAAATATGTGGAAAATATTTTTAGATTTCACATTACTTTATAAACTTTACAAAGTTATGTGAAACTTTTAAAGTTTCAAATTATATAATTGATAGATTTCAGATAATATTATTATTATTATTATTTTTATTTTATTTTTTATTATTGTTGTATTGTAGTTTTGCCCCTGCTTCCAAGATAAATTTCTCCTATGGGAGACTAATAAAATTATCTTATCTTTAAAGAAATGTACTGTTAGATATCTAGGATATATTGCATCCATATAGTTATAAAATTTAGTGTCAGCTTCTGTTTTCTGACTTGATCAAACTTTGACTTCAGCTGTGAGAAGTAACAAACGTCAAAGAATAAATGTCAATAAATTTGCTTAAAAAAGTAGGATAACAATGAGCAACAATTTCACAATTGTATGGTATTCGTACTAAAATAAAAGCAAAATGTATAACATGAAACAGAAACTGAAACTCCAGTTATTCCTACTGTTGATATAACATACTGATTGTCACAGTCTTCTACAATATAATTTAATGTTGTTGTTTTTTTTGGTTTTTATATGTATACATTTAGAATGTAACTGACTCTTACCTCCTGGGTGTATTTTCTGCAAATGTTTAGTTTGTTGACCAATGTGCTTTCAACGGCTACTGTAGTCAGCCAATGAAGCTGTTTGAAAGAGATGAAAAAAGGAAATCTAACTTGACCTGCTTTTGTGCACAGAAACAATAGCAGGTCAAATTGGAACAAAAGCTTGAAAATACATTTTTCTTTAAAATACTGATGTCTTCATCTTTAATTTGACTAACTATTAACTACATTAGTTAATTCTGAATAGTGTACAGCACAGAGCTGCATCCTTAATGATTAACTCCTCACACATTCTGTTTCTTTCTGGACGATCAGGAAACATCAGTAATGCCTGTTGTCTTGCCTGAAAAATTCAACCTATACTGAAGGTCTTGGTAGTGTTTTTGTTCGATTCAGATGTCGACACCCTCCTCTTAATGAGTATCTATCACCCCGCTCTCTGCATCCAATTCCCACGAGATACATCGCATCCTGTGTTTGCACTATTTCCACAGAGAATAGGACGTGACAACGATTTTGTCAGAGGCAGAGTTGTTTGACATTTGATGCGATAAGGTGTGAAAAAGTAGCAATTGTTAGGAAGACCACCAAAAGCAAATGTACAATTAATGTTTTTCGGCCTTCTTTGCAGGAAACAAGCCTGTGTCTCCATATAGTAATTACACTGGTCAGATGCGTGCTTCTGTCTACCAACCAACTGAGCTGGCTCTCATTACCAAAACAGTTGGAAATGTGAGTATTAAATTTTCCAAAGCCACATTTGAATGTCTTCTGAGTTGTGGCTGCAAAGCACACTTTAACCAGCACCCAAACTTTTCAGGCTGTATGCAAATAAATATGGAAATCAGTAACCTTTGATCATGAAAGCATTCTTTTGTTGGAAAATGACAGAAAAAATCAAATGAGATGGACAATATTCAGAGCACAGTAGCAGACACATGTCTGTACATGAAAAAGGGCTGAAAAGTTGTTTGTCTACAGCTGCCCCGTAACTCTTATCCTACTAATTAGAACGAAGCAAACCCAAACAAAACAATCAGTCAGTAAGTGGCAGAAAGAACATTGGTTATATATGATAAAATAATAGTTCAAATGACATTATGCATGTTAAAAATAAATCCACACACAATTAGATGAACAGAAACTACTTCATAGATTTGAAAAGCTAAATATCATGTTGGAAAAAGCTACAATCATTTACAAAATGATTTGAGACTGCTGCTTAATCCATGTCTTCAATGCATTATTACAGGAAGTAAAAAATGTAAAAACAGAAAAAACAGTAACTTATATGAGTGACCACAGAGACACAGAATTATTTGGGAAACCGTCTGGTTTTGTTTACCAATATACATGAATTGATGCACCAAAACAATGGAGGCATTGTTTTAGATATTTAAATATTTTAAATGTTGATATGCTAAAATGATAGCAGATAAATGTATTACAATGCAGGATGACTCCAAACAGGAGTACTATGTCAATGAGCTGGAAAAGATGGCTTCAATTATGATATGGGGTTATAGAGAAGGCATCTTAACAGCTTGGTTTTTTTTTTCTTATTCTTTTTGTTTTTCTTATGGCTCTTGTTTTGACTTCACACAGCAACAACGTGAGCAGTCCTTTGACATGATCATTCCCAGAGCTTCCATGGCCTCTGCAGCCAACAGCGGGAGCAGTACCCCCTCAACACACACTGAGCCTGGGAACACTTCACGCTTACAGACAAGCGTAGGTCAACCCTCCGCTCCTCCTTCGACACTTTTCCTTTTCTTCACAGTCCTCATTATCTCTTGCTGCCCTCCAGATGCCTCCCTATTCTCTGTTTCTGAGCATGTCGCTCTCTCAGCTCCTGCTGTGTCCATGGCAACTTCTTCTGCAGTTTGTCCATGAATCACTTCTTTGTCTGGATTTTTTTTCTTACCTTGAGCTGTCTCTTCTTTCAAGGCCTCGTGTCTCATACCTGCCCTGTACAGTGCTCAACACATATTTTCTTTTCTTGATCAAATAGAAGAAATAATTCCAGTAAAAAGGACATTGATTGCGCATTATCTGTCTTTTACGAGGCTGACTGAAAAATTAAGTCTTTATGTCTTCAAGTTTAATTAAGAGGAAAGAGAAATTTGCAGTTTTCCCATTTGTTTAACAAAACCCAGTGCTTGTATAAATCTGTTGAAATCCACAATCCTTATATTTCTATTGATTAACAGGCTTCTCTGTTAATCAGTTGAAATGTATGGTCTTATTGCATAATATTTTATTAGAACTCACATGTTCAAAGTCTAACATGGTGTACTATACAGAGGGTAAAATAAATATTGAACATATCACAATTTTTCGTAGTAAAAATATTTCTAACAGTGCTATTGAGAAGAAATTCTCACTAGATGTTGGTAACAATCCAAGTAACCAACACAAATAAGTTTTGAAATTGTTGTGTAATAATGTGAAATACTATAAAGTTCCTTTTCATGAATATTTAATTTTATTTAGATTATTTTGTGCAAACATTATTTACAAACTTATTTCCACTAACAGACGCCAGTTGACTTTGACTAGATCTGATTATTAATCAGATTACTTGACGTTAGATAGTATTGATTCGAATCAGTTAATCAAATTTAAATACAACAGCTTATGAGGACATTATTAAATATACTTTGAATCTGTTAGTAAGACTCTGTGTTGTTACAAGATATCTATTCTATTCTTGTGACAACTTGTGGTGTGAAATGACCAAAAATGAATGAGCAGACTGTCTATTAAGGACACATGTAATCATTAGCCATCAGTTAGTAATCAAAGTCAAACCAAATGTGAATACTTTGCTGTCAACATTAAAACAGGCCGTAATATAAACTATCCAAATATATATTTATAAGAAGTGTTAACTCTCAGTATAATGATGCTGTGTACTAATAATTGATATGTAATCAGTGATTAGTAAATGGGTTATTGAAGTTTGAATAAAAAGTTTGATGCCCTTCCCATTAATGATCTGAGACCACAGAGAATGCTGCAGTTTCAGAGTTGTGTTTTATGTCTTGTTCTTTGACATAAATAAATAACCACAAATCATACAATAATATCGTTTGTTATGCAGCAATTCTAACATTTATGTCTTTCTCTACAGGGTCAAAGTCTGCATAGGACGCCCCAGTGGTGATCATTACTCTACACCTGCACCTCGACTCAACATCTGCTATAACTTTGTCTCATTCCTTCTCATTTGCACTGGCTGACTGTATGTTTGCTGTTTTTCACGGTTCCCTAAGCTGGCTCTCAGAGGAACCCCATGGGCACCAGCACATGGAGGTGAACGTTAGATCACCCCAGTGTTGGTGGTCAGATAAACCCTCTATTGACTGATTGTGTGGACCACTGGGTGTCAGACAGTAGAGGGCTTAATTCAGAGGAGAAATCCCAGGGATGAAGCTTTGCTTTCTGCAACAAAGTCTTTGTTGCAGAAAGAACAAAGACTTTCTGCAACTGACACCATTTGCTGACAACGAACTTTCTGCTCTCAGCTGCAAACACACAGATGCACAAGGATCGTGCTGACAGTGCAAGAATTTTTGGGACACAACGTACTCTATATTCACACTTACTTAATCATTGAATCATTTTTCCACCAGCCAAAATAAAGAAACCAGTTGCAAGTGCTTATGATTAATGGCTGCTGAATTTTAGGTTTGATTGTAGGAGTAAATGCCATTAATTATGTCTTCACAAAATTGAATTATTGTAAATACAGTATGTGTTGGTATCATTAGTTATGCACTGCATGGAAGTATTGTAAGGGTGTATATTGTAATTCTATTTAAAGTGCTGCTGTGTGTTGTTTAATTGTTTTAAATTTCTACCAATCAAGCAATCATGAGATTTCAGAACTGAATGGTTGTCTTGTTAATTTGCTTCTTTCTTTGGTCATTAAGTCACCAAATTTCTGACACGTTACATTTATTATGTCTGAAAATAATGCAGGGGGAAAAAAAACACCAAAGCACCTGCATGCTGACAGGAAGGAAATAGGTCATTTTACAAACATAAATTACTTTAATTAGTCATGTGAAAAAATAAGACACCCTATTAAATATTCATGTCTTTATGTGGAACTGTCCACATATCAAACTTCTAATTTGTCTCTGGAATATAAAGTGATGTAGTTAAACAAAAGAAACAACAGTTTTTTTTAAGCTGAAAAGGTAAGAGAGCCGACCTCCCTAATAGTTTAATGACTTCAGTGAAATACTTCCAATAATTATCAACTAATCTCAACATCAACCTGTCACATGTCACTCCAGAGCAAATGTAATCGACATCTGGGTCTCGACTCATCCCAGGACGTTCCATTTCTTTATTCTTGCATAATTCTTTTGGGATTTTTTCGGTAGGTTTTGGATCATTGTCTTGTTGAAGGGTCCTGTTGTGCTTCAGCTTCAAGTTTTTCAGTTTTCTTTTTTTTTTTTATAGGTCTCAGAATGTCCTTAAACAGACTCTTATTCATGATAGAATTCATAATTCCTGGTTTCTGTGCTGGTGAGCTGGCCAGTTTCTCCTTCAGCAAAGTATCCACATCGTGACACTTTCGACTCCAACTTCATATGTAAATTAGTATATGAAAAAAAAACTGAATTTGAAAGTGTTTAATAACATAATAACCATGAAGATAAGATACACAAGCACATACAAAAATATTTTTGTAAAATGCCATGTGAATGATGCATCAGGGTTTTCAGTGATTTCTATGACGGACAAAATAGTGTTGATGGAATTTCTGTGACTGACAGGCAGGCAGCAAACCAGTTTCACCCATCAGACGTTTACTCCGAGAGTAAATATTGAATAGCTTCAAGGGAGCAAATCAACTATGTAAACTCTATTCCTGTTGATCATTTACTATTTAAAAAAATGACATATAAACAAGCTAAATATAAATGTACTTATCTAAAATCTTCGCTTACAACGATACCTACCTTTATAGACCAATTGTTGGCTCAAGTTTAACATCATGTATGGATTTTTGTAAAAGGTAAAAAGAAAAACTGCACCACTGTTGCTTCAGTTAGAGCTTCCTCAGCATAGATAAAGCTTCTCCTGCTTTTATTGTGGTTGTAAAACACTTCAGGATGGTTGATCATTATCTGTAGTGATTGATACACTACTTCATTGTATTTATGTATCAAAATCTTATCAGTCTAATTAATAAAATATCTTCCTCTCTCTCTCTCTAATCTTGAGGGACTGTCGGCCTCATCCTCACAGTAAGGATGCTTGTCTGAGGCTGGGATGCTGTTAGTTCTGTGGCATAGTCAGAAGCAAAAAGGGTTTCTTTTGTTGGAAATCAGGCCCAAATCACACAAAAAATTTGATTGTGGTCTCAGGATCAGGCTTGTTAAATAGATTCAATCTCAGGCGGGGTTCTTTTCCCGGTATTGCGAGGACAATTATAAAAATAGAAATAGAAACAGTTTTTCTAACGTCAAACCTACGTTTTTATTCACAAGCCAATGTATGAAAAAATATTCTTGCTCATAATTTGATAGAGGACAGATCCGCCCCCCTCCTCGTCTCCATGGACCCGGAGGCAGAGAAGCTGAGAGTCTAATGACTGAGGGCAGCCAGACTAGTTTATTTTGCTAAATTATTATATTTAGCTTAATATTATTGCTGAGGGGCACAAGCAGGCCTTCTGACATTTGAAAAAAAAATAAAAATACTTACAAAGGGCACTAGGGGCATCAAGGATAAAAGGGGCAGGGGCTCAAGCCTCCTTTGCCTCCCAGTTCCCCTTCTGCACGTACCTGCACCAGAACATCTAAAAACTCTGAAGTTTCAATTTGTTAGTGAATAAGATTTGACTTGTTGACTTGGGAAGTAGGAAAGACAGTGAGTCAAAGCTGGATGCAGCAATGAAGTGTTGGGACAGCCAGCTTCTAGCTTTTTAAAATATTTAACATATTATTATCCACCAACAGTTATGAAGTGTTGCCTGGTTACGTAATCATGTTTGGGTTTCGATGTTTTCCAACAGACCTGGAGCCTCTCTTCAGGCTCATTTTTCATTGTCTTCAATAAAGCAGCTCAGGCTGCTTGCTGCTGACGTAACACCCTGTTGTGGACAGAGATTCATGCTGGTGCCACCTGCTGTGGCCTGATAACCTTCAGGTGTCTCCAGGAGATGAGGGGACAACAATCTGTTTCTATTTTCAGCAACAAGTTATTCAAAGAAAGTTCCTGCTGGGAACAAGATAAGTGAAACGTTCAATGGTTAAAAAAAAAGAAATAATTTTCTTTTAAATTTGCATTATATCCAGTCAGATCTTTCTGTTGTTGTAAATAAACAGCTGAACGATCTTGCTATATGTGGTTTGCAGGTGTATAGGGAACACATTTCTCTATTTTTAATCCCCTCCCCCAAATGTAGCCACATTGTAAAGTGGTTAGTAGGACTATGTTAAATTACCAGTGTGAAAAAATTCACTCTTAGAAAACAGTTTAACTTGAAAATGTAATTAATATAAATAATTACATTTTATCTATCTGTTCCTAAACAAATAGGAACAAATTATCTTTCTGAATTCTCTGTAAAAAGTTAAAAAAAGAAAAAAAAAAGAGAGCAATTTCCGGCAGAGAATAAATTTGGCTGATTATGCAGAAAGAAACTAGATTAAGACTGAATTGAAGTTAATCATGAGAAGGTAGATAATAGATAGTAACAGTGCTGTGCAGGTTTGAGTTGCACAGTTCTGTTTATTTTTTATGTATTTACAATCAAAATGGAATTTTTGATTGTAATATTTTCTGTAAAATTAAGGAGGAATATTATTTGAAGGCTAGTCAAACATGTGATGTTAAAAACCCAAACCATAATAACCTAAACTTAGCAGCAGTTTGCTGCTGTGGGAGGATGAAGGGAATACATGGTTCCCAGAACAGCCGTGCCTGGCAGTGTGAGGGATGTCTCACTGTGAGCTAATTGATGCTTGGAGCTGAAGCCTGCATCCTGCTGATATCAAGCAGAGCAGCTTGTGCAATCACTTAGAGTAACACAAACACAGTTTGTGATTGAGACCTGGAAATAAACCGCTGAAATATGAGACTATAAGCTGCATCTACTTTAATATCCTTCCACAGAGTGTGTACTTAGCCAACACAGATAGCAAGGTGTACAATGACTGGTTGTTTCCATAATAGAAGAGAGCTTCAGAAGGTGAGGCTAAATTTCCAGAAACTACATAATAATAGATAACCAGTTCAAACACCAAGCCCAGTGAGTGTTTCAGAGTGTCCACATTTTACCAGAGCTCCAGGGAGAATTCAAATCTTTTGTTTAGTTTGTCGTAATGCTGCATTGCCAACAACAGGTCCAAATTTGGTTTTTAGAGCATGAGCAAAGAAATAAGACATGTAGATTGACATATGTGGCATACTGTCAGATTACATAAACAAGCCTCAATGATTTGAGTGAATAGTGACAAAGTACAGTACTGTGAAGTTGAAGGAAAATGAACTTAAGTCTTTGTTTTCTCACAGATGTATTCAAGATTTCTTACTCATTTGCTCGCAAACATAATCAAGTGCAACAAAGTGCCTTCACTTATTGTGCATACAAAATCTATTTGTAGTTTAACCTCTGGATGAGTACAGCTGTTCTTTGAAGGCATTTTGTGAACAAATAACACCATGAGACCAAGAACACAGCAAAAATGTCAATGAAATAAGTTAAACTTTGGATTTGTAATGCTAAAAAATGTGCAAAGGTTCAATAAACTACAAATATTTTTTTTGTTCAAGGTACAGTACATATTTCTAAAGTTTATCTAACTCTTTTCACAAGTTTCGGTATTCCAGTCATTTTTGTGGTGCTGCATAGTAATGTGGCTGTTGAATGTAAATACGAGTTTTAATAGTTGAGTAAATGTTTGTTTCTCCTGCGTTTCTTTAGTCTGTGCTTTTTTTTGTTTCATTTTATTCATCTCGGCACCTACTGATGAACTCAGCACAGTAAAGTTGGCAGCATCTATGAGGTGCAGAAGTCAAAATAGCAGCCACCTTCCTCCCAAAACCACCACAGCATCCAACAACGCAGGCTTTTCTCCAGACAAACAATTTTACATCCCTCAGCTGCATGAATGATTAAGTCAAAGCTGTTATTTGTGAGCATATTGTTCATTGACACCTTTACATGCTGGTGCCCCCCTACGAAAAAAAACATAAAAGTGTCTCTGGTCAATGCCTGAAGGCCTCTGATTGGTCACCGCGCATGAAGCCCTTCAGAGCAAAACACACGATGCATTCTGCTGGCTGCAGTTTCTCCACTGTCACAGACCTTCACTTGACTTTATGAGCAAACTGGAGAATGATTTACCAGCAGGGTAAACATACGGTGAAGTCACTAACACTGGTAGCAGGGTCATTTTGAATGGCCACATTGATGCGAAATGTGGCGCATGAATTAAAGCACATTTGGTCACTGAAACGTAACAAAGGAAAAAACTTGAGCATCATGATGCATCTTCCAAACAAACGAACTGGCTCTTTGCAGAAACAAAAACCTATTTCCTGTTTCTTCTTTATGTGTAAAATTCTGGTATTTATCCAGCAGCAGGAAATGCAAATGTTTCCCTTTAGTCATGGGTGGATTTTTTTAGCTATGACAGCTACTAGTTCTACCTTATGATGTTTGCCTGATTAACCAAAGAGATTCCAAACCAGAAGAGAAGAAGAAAGTCACCAGGAAGCAGATCCTCACACTCTGGACTTTAGTGTCGAATGTGCTGCTCCATGAGAATCCAGATAAATGTTCCTGTTGCATTTCCTGGAAGCTCCTGTTGTTCCCTGCAAACCATCTGTTCATTGCTCATGTTTAATTGGATGTTTCCTATGTGACTCTGCTTTGTTTGTTGTTATCAACGCGTCCTTTGGGGGGGACAGCTTTAGTTGTACTGTGAGAGTCATTACAGAATTTGATGAGTCGGTTCAAACAGTTGGGTGTGAGGTTTTACAAAATGATGGGATGTTTTGGGTTTCGTTGGTAAACCTTTTTTAGTGTTTTAGTTCCAGTTCAGGATCCACAACTGTTTGCCAATGAATGCCTCAAACATGCTGCTTTCTTCTGAGGCATCATGCAAAAACTCAAACGAAATCAGCCGATATGGAAGAACATTGTAAACTTCCATAAAGGTTTCTCAAACTGCAGTTATTCCTGAGCCGTATTGTTGTATTTTCTCAATATTCTTCTCATTTTTATATTTCTACACATTAAAACAGCTTGCCATACACTCTGAATTTTCTGCAGTTTCTCTCAAACACAAACATTTTTCTCCTGATTGTTATAAGTCGCCATCCAACCTGTTTCACCCATTAATAAAAGCTCTCTGGCTGCATACAGTGCAGTCTTTGTGCACTTAGGACAAAGCTGGTGCTGTTATTCTGTCAGGAAGACTTTAAAGGATACCTGAGGACTAAAACATGTCTGAAAGTTTTTAATTGCAGCCTGGGCTACACAAACTGAGGCAGATTGTGCTTTTGCTTAATTTCAGTGACGCATTTGAGATCCAAGACTTTTTTGCTTTAAACAGTTGCAGGAAGAATCTCATCCAACGATGTGTCCAAAATGCAACCAGAATTTGTTTTACATTTACATGTGACTGTACAATGACTGGTTAAAACTGTTAAATGTTCAGGATGCAACTGATATGTAAATACATCATTTTTAATAAAACATGATGTTCAGTCTCTCCTTTTCTAGTGCCACCCTGGGGAATTTCCATAGCACCAATATCAGCAACTGCTTTGGACAGTTTTTGACCAAATCAATATGGACAGTTTGCTTGTGGGAATTCAAGAACATCTACAATAAATTAAGAGTTCTGATCCCAAGTTTTACAATCATCCCATTTCAGTAAAATAACAGTTACTAATAAATAACTGAAAACTCTTAAAACACTAAATCAATATGCCTGAGTAGTCTATTTGAAAACTGACTAGCTTTCTTTCTTGAATGCAGTTTTTTTGCATATTTCTGTACAATCTCCTTAGGCATTATAATTTCATACACGAGAAGTTGTTTCTCAAAGCTAAGTAAAGTACATTTTCATTTACATAAAATATGTTTCTATTATGTAAATTGTATTTTTCTTTTGTGTGTTTGTATGCTGTCTGAGATTTGTTTGAATTTCCTAGAACACTCCTCTGTTTGCACAGATACCCTCTGATGTCTGATTGTTTCTCCACTGTGTCGGTTGGCTCTGAGGTAAGAAGCTTTGTGTGAGCTCCTGTCTTCCTGTCCTCTGGATGGAATCAGGGGAGATAACGCAGCTTGTCACCATGGACACAAACACTGAGGTCTGTGGGGAAGTCAGCTCACAACACAAACACACACTCACCTCTACATGTTTTGCTGACTGACTCAAACAGTTGATGGGGCTGGCATCATTAACAGAGAAATGCCACAGCAGAGGAGGGTTCGCTTTCAGTTTCTTTACTGACCAAAACCAGTTTAATAGAGACTCTTTCAGACCCAGTTTGCTTTAACTTCAGTCAGTGATTTAAAAGGGTCTCTAATTTTTCAGAGGTTTCTACTTTCTTTACATAACCTTTAAAGAGCTCCACTTTCCTGTATCAGAACTGGAGCCATCATGTGGTCTGCTGCTTCCTCAGCAATTTTTTTTATTGCAACAAAGCATATATTTGCATACACTGTGTAAAAAGACACATAGCCTCTTGCCCTTCCCTGTCTGAGTTTAGTTAGGATTAAAGCTTTTTTTCCTTTTCCAATCATTGGGATTAGCTTTTTTTATTTGTCCATACCACTGGAATGTTTAAGTCTTTTTTAAACAATCTTCAATAGTTAACATTTTCTTATTATTTGGTAGAATTGGATATTAAACTGTATGACCTTGGCCAAATGTTTGGAGCATGCTTCAAACATTTGAAGCATATTTGAAGCATATTTCAGCAAACAACAGTTTGCTGAAATATTGCCCATTTCTCCCTGCAGAACTGGTTAGACTGAACCAGTTCTCTAGGGAGTTTTGGTTGTACACACCATTTGTTTTGGCTTTGATGAGGGTTTGTGATAGTCACACCCGAAATATTGACTTTTTCTACTTATGCTACTTTATAAATAATTTGGTGGCAGCCTATTGTCTTTTAAGACTCATTTAAGCTCAAACTTTTGCCTATATTCCTTTTGCTTATATACACATATTTCACACTAATATGACACAGAACATTTGGACAAAACTGCTGCTAATTTCAGCCCATTTTCTACGTCTTTCTGTGCAGTAGTAGCCACAAAAATTACCACAACAGAATCCAGTTTTTTATTAGTCACATAATCCATCCATCCATTTTCTTACACCCTTATCCCTAGTTGTGTCGGGAGGGGTGCTGGTGCCTACCTCCAGCTACATTCCGGGCGAGAGGCGGGGTACACCCTGGACAGGTCTAGTCACATACTGAATGTTTTTGTTTGTACTTTTTCCATACATTTTGAAAGTTTCATTAAGAAAATGAAATGGTCTTGAATGGAACTTCTGTCTTCATAAAGCTGTGTGTTCTGTTCAAACAAGACAAAAAAAAAAAAAAAAGCAGAGGATGAATGATGACCAGCGTAAATGGAAAATCTCTTTCATGTTGTGTTTGTTTAAGTAGAACTAGAGACAATAATTACAAGAATAAAATGTACAATGCATCTAAAGAGCACTGCATATATGGGACAGCGAGTCATAGAAAATTTGTTTGTCTCGACCTTGGTGATGCTGTTCTGGTCAGACATATTCAGCTCCCTGCAATTAGTGCCACCTGCTACGTACTTTATGGCAATGAGAGAATATGAAGCTTATATTTATTATTATCCCTGTCCAAAAACTGACTACATTTTTTGGTGATGTAGATCACTTATCCATATTTATAAACAGGATTTATATGGATATGTTTATATATAAATTCTATTTATATATAATTTACATAATACGCTTAGTCACAGAAATCCAAAAAATACATTTAAGTAGCTGATTTGGATATTTTGTGTTACTATTTGATCTTTACGTGAGCAGAAATTGAGATGTAGAAATGATGCCATCTGGCGGCCACATAAGAGAAATGGCGTTTATCGTCTTCAGCCCGCCTATCGACAGATTCAAGTTGCCCATTGGTTAAAAAGAATGAAGGAGTAGAAATTGATTGGTCACACAATTTTCTATTGACCAATCAAAGCTTGTGTTTACAAGCGCTTGTGAAAGGTGAAAGTTGAAAATAGAAGTGACGCCACAGTTTTTTCTAAGGTTCCAAATACTGAATTTATTTAATCAGAGAAGCGAGAAGATTGATAAAAAATGGTGGATAAAAGCAAATGATAGCAAAAGACACGTAACCGGGAGACCCGCAGACCGGGAAGATGTTCTGTTTCGGGGTTAAATACGGGATGTCGACGGTGTCTTTACACAAGGTTGGATGCTAAGCTAACACCTGCTTTATTTCTGTTATAGTAGAATCAATTTAGTGACGTTTAGCATACGTGTATACTTTTATTCCTTGTGTGATAAAGACAAGATGTGGTTTTTAGGTTTTTTTTCTACCAGAATGTTCCGAACTAACAGACAAATTATTCATAAATATATAGTTATTTTAACTTTTGACAGTAATAAACAGGGACTTTTTTTTTTCTAATACATTATGCCATAAAAGGAAGCCACAATTTGTAAATAACTCAAATATATGTATTAATCTTTCTAGTGTAATTAGGTTAAGTTTAAAAGAAGGGATTTTATGACCTTTTTAAGTATTCAGTGTGTGTCAAATACATTGAAAATAATTAGCCATTATTTGCTAATTATTTTAGTTGACAGTTATATCAGATTTAATTTTCCCAGAGAATAACTGTTTTATTGCTAATCTTATTACCCCAAAAAGATTGTGCCTGAAATGTATAATCTTCCACTTCTATGCAGTTTACTTCTTCTTACTAGACTAACATTAGCAGTTTGTACACAAAAATATAAAGTAAGATCAGTCCAAACATATAGAGAGATTAAAATGTAAGTACATAAATTCAATGTATATCCTATGTATACTTAGCTAATTAATTAACTAATAAAGGTTGATTTGCAGTTGATAAAGCCCAAAATTCAGTTTCTCAGAAAATTTTAAAGTTATATACAGCCAGTAAAAATAATAGTGGATTCTTGCACTTCATGTTGAGAAAGCAGATATTTATGTTTTAATCTCTGAAAAGTCAAACTTGGTTCATTTTATCAGTAATAAACTAATAAACTGCTGCTGTTTTGTGAATTTTTTTACTGTTCCTCACATTTGAAATGAAAAACTTGATAAATAATTAAAGCAATCTTGTGTTTTCCAGATCTTTGTTGTATCCCTGTTCCACATGAAAGCTCATCGTGTCAGTCTCTGTCCTCTACATTTATGGAGACATTGTCTCCATAGTGGGATCATTCGCTCTTTGCCAGCCGGACCAGAAACCTCTCCACCTTCTGCAATGACAGACCTGGCTGACAGCGCCTCTTTAGATCAGAGCCAAGACTCCTCTTCTACTTGGTCTCCTGAGCAAGGACCCCCATCTGCTCCCACCCATTGCTGCATGAGTGGATGCCATAACTGCGTTTGGATTGAACATGCGGAGCAGCTCCTGGCGTATTATCATGATGGAGGAGATAGAGCGCTCGCTGCCATAGAGGAAAATGTTCTTGATGAGAATCTCAAGGCATATCTTAAGATGGAGATCAAACTGCTGAAAAAGACGTGATGCTTTCCATGGAATCCCACTCATGGACTCATGTGGTCAGATTTATATTCAGTTTATGGGCTCTATGTAAGCTCAATAAGTAACTTGTGTTTTTTGGGGAGGGGTTTTTCTGCAAGCAGCCACAGAGTTTTGACAAGAAAATGTTGAAGCGTCCTTTGACGATGATGTATTGTGTCGTGTAAAGTTTTAAGTAGTGTAAAGTTTTGACTTTGGAAAGTATCTGTTCTCTTTTCTCCAGTCAGTGTCATATTCCTGTATCTTTAATTCACAAATGCACATTTTTTGAAAATCATCTGTGTGTAATTTTATTGTAATTTAATTATATTCTATTTTAATAAGTTTCTGAGAGATTTTTTTTTCAATAAAGTTTGTTCTATTTATTTATTTATTTTAACTTAGTGGTTCCTACTTTTCTCCCTTCTGGGCACAGATAAATAGTCCAAATAGCTAAACAAACCTATCAGTTATGATTAAAAAAAAGTAACTATCTGGATAGTTCAAACAGCAAAAAGGCTGAAGGAATGAGCTGCGGTTGTCTCGAAGTCTCGATTCAAAATCAGTTTTAAATTTAGCTACTTACACCACAAACCTTACTCCAAAAATAACTTGTGTAAGTGAACATGAAAGGGGTTTTTCACATGGGCTGTGTGTGCCAAGAAATATGTCATGATGGTGTTTGAGATAATGGCTGCAAAAATGGCACACTTTCTAACCTCAAAACAGGAAATGTCACTGCATTTTCATGGTCAGTCATGGCTTTACTTGGTAGAAGTGGTTGCGAAACACAGTGGAAGGAGTTTTCATCTCAAAGCTGCCTCCCCACTATTTCCTATCTTGCCATGTATGCTGATTTAACACATTAAACAATGTATTAAATGTGTCTAAACATGAGATCCACTTAGATATTGTGGAAGTCCTCTCTTTGAAGTACATGTGCTACTTTTGATGCACAGGAATAGTGTGTAAATTGGGTTCAAAGGTGTGGAATTCGCTGTCTTCTGTAACGTCTTGACACAACAGAAGCCACTGTCTTGTTTACATTTTTTTTCATGACTAGATTATCTAGAAACTATATATCAATGCATTGAGTCCCTAAGTGGTCGCCGAATTATTAGTTAAGATGAGTAAAATGTTGTCATGACAGAGTAATTTTGGGATTGTATTTCTGTGGTATTTTCACAAGTTTGAAAATGTGCCACTTATGAACATTTAGCTGGTCATCTTCTCATAACTGAAGTCTCATCTATAGTCATTCTCATGTCAGTAAGCTTTATTCAAGTGATAAGTTAGAATTTGTAAAGTAGCGTTTTGTGGGAAGCTTATGACTAATGAGTAATGTTGTTTTATCAGGGCAGATTTTCATCAATTTTTGTCTCAAAGATATTTGACCCACAAATATCTTTGAAACTAACCTATTTACCCAAAAAGAAGCTAAATTAAAAAAGTAATTTACGGCAAGATATTGATTGGTCGTAGCTTATGATAAGCCTGCTTGAAAATCGGAACTTTTCAAGGAGCCAAAACCTGAAGAATGTTGAAGTAGTGTGTGTCTCATATTTATGGGATAACTCAACAAAAAAGCTAAGAAAGTAAAAATTTATGGCCAGCAAAACTTGGTTCAGTTTTTAAATATGAGCAAATAAGAATAAGAGAACCCCCAAATTTTAAAACTATAGCATTCTTCATAAAACATACAAATTCATTAAAACGTGATGTCCTGCCTTACAATTTTAGTAGTGCATCTATACAGCTCTTCTGATAGGTCACAAAACATTCAAACATATCAGTGACCGCTAGAGGGAGTCCTAAACCCAGTGTGAAAGTTTTTCTGACAACTGAAATATTTTCTGGATTTTTGTCAATAATTTCACTATTGTACTGATTCCCCCCACCCCCTCATAAAGTCCGTTTCCCTGCTGTTTGTTGTAAAATACAGCTTCGAACACATTTAACTAATAAAACTGAAAAACCCTTTCTGTGTCACTGACTTGCACTTCAAATATTTGTCTTCTAAGTGTTGATGTTCTCCTTATGTTAATAGGATTTAGAGGACTGATGGAGGCACGTGCCATTATTGACGTCTGTCAGTCACTTGGCTGGTGAGCGCTGCAACTGGCCTGCCGTCCCTCACGTCAGGGTCACCAAGGTAACGGTGACCCTGATCTCGTGCTCTGAGTCAGCACTGGCGTAGTAATACAATACAGTTGTACGGTGTTAATAATACAGTGATCAGTGCTGCAGCTTCTGCCTTGCACGGTGATGCCCTGATCTGGGTTATGCATCGGATTTTACTGATCATGCACAGTAGTCTGAACTAGATGACTGTCAGTGTCGGATGAAGTCGAGTCAGATTATCACTGATGCATAGGCTCCAGTTTCACTTTGCGTCATGGCAGTCTGTGTTAATTAGGTGGCATAAATCTGCGTAGATGTGCTTTCAAATAATTAAAATCCTCATTTGTTTGGTTGTTGTCAACTTCAACGTTGGCAACAAAATAACTCAATGCTTAGCAGATTAAAAACAAGTATATCTGGAGTTGTGTTCTATAATTTTGGTCGTCCAGCAACTCAACAACGGAGATATGGGAAGAGTTCAAGATGTTCAAATGCAGAAAGTATTTGTTTAATGAAACATACCAAGCCAAGATCAGGGCCCTGATGGTATGTCAGTAACTTTAAAAGCCAAGGGTACTTACTGGTACATAATTTGCTTTTTACAGAAGATTTGGTTGTATTGATACCATAAAACCACAACCTTCTGTCCAAAGTGTGATATAGTCTTCTGATTTTGTTAGAAATTTGAGATATGAGATTTTCTTTTTCTGTCCTGGTGGATTAAAGGGTTTCAGACATTATGGCAGTATAAAAAAATAAACTATTTATCAGAATGTTATACATTTTCATGTTTAATATAACTGTTCTGTTTACACAATTCATTCACCTCTGTATAACAAAGAAGAGTCAAAATATTTTCCCTTCTGACCATCCTGCTAACAGATTAGAGTAGGCCTCAAGTCAGCTGCACAGACAGCCTGGAGAGAAGGAAAAAAATTCACAGCAAAACAAAAGAAACATTCATTCATCCATCCATTGTCTATTTGCTTGTCCTTGCAGGATTACAAAGGGGTTGGTGCCTATCCCCAGCAGTCATTGGGTGGGAGGCAGTACACCCTGGACAGATCGCCAGTTCATTGCAGAGCACCACAGACACACACATCTAAGGACAATTTGGAGAGACCAATAACCTGAGCGTCATGTTTTTGGACTGTGGGAGAAAGCCAGAGTAACAAAGTAACAATACTGCAAAAATAAAATGGATCATGGGTGTTTTCATAGCTACTTTTCTAACATTTGTATTTTACTGAAAGTCAGAAATCAGATTTGGTAAAGACCTCACAATTGTCTATTCCATGTTTCATTGACTTGTCTTCATTGAGTAATCTAACTACTAACAGTGCAAGAAGACAACATATTTTTCAGCTTTTGATTAATTCAACCACTAAAAGATCATGTCCACAAACATTCAGCAAAGTTAAAGTCTGCCGTTACTGCACTAGGACACACGATGTCAGAAGTAAACTGTTTATTATTGTCACTTTCGCTTATATGAGTGGTAGCCAATTTCTAGGTCAGAGTTTGTGGAAACTCCAACTTTAAGAAGCTTCCTGTTAGATAGTTGGGTAACAAATCTGGAAATTCTCTCATAACTGAACACAAATACAGCACAATAACTTCTTCCAACTGCTAGCTTAGCCGCACTGCTAACATTAGCTTGCACATGAATGAAAACAAGTAAAGATTTAGCTATTTTTGTGTTTTCATTTTTGTCGACTGCTATGACTGATACAGTTGAAAACATTTTGAAGAATGTTATTTGTAAAAATATCTTTTCATTTATTTATTTTCTGTTGCTGTAGTCAAACGTCTGTTGAGTGAATAGCATGTTACGTTTGCACTATAGACCATCCAAAAAAGCCAACTCATATATATAAAATGTTAAAGCTACAGCATTTTTCTTTTTCTTTTAACAATGGATAATAAAGTAGTATCTGTCTCCAATTTGCGACTTCTCTGTCTGTCTAAATTGTTGAGTATTTCTTAGGGTAGGAGATGAAACTTTTTCCTAAATGAGCTACTGGTTTTAAAGTCGCAATAATACCAGTTTGGTTAGGAAAACTTTCTATATAAACACAGCAGATGCTGGAGAATTGCATTGCAAACAGCCAGGGAAGATTCTGACGGCTTTAGGAATCTTCCTGTGACATTGATAATCTGCATGAACATAATCTGGTCTGTTATCTTGTCCTGCATTGTCTTCAGTCAGTAGTTTAATTACTTTCCTAGTGTTGACGTGAAATTTCAAGAGACTTTTGGAGACATTTCTGGAACTTAAAGTTTTATAAAATTTCAAACAAAATATAACAGTGTGTGAAAATGGGAGAAAGCCATAAAAAAAAGCATTTCATGGCTTAAAATCGACAAATTATGTTATAGGAATGATAATATAATCCAGAGACTACAAGGTTTCAAAGACTTCTTGACTAGGTGAGCTTCTTTTAGGCAGTTTATATTGAAAATGGGCACAACAGTACTTTTCAGTATCAGTCAAATGTTCGGTTAAAGTCATTACAGATTTAATGTAGGCTACAAAGTAACATGAAAATTCACAAAAAGCAATCAAAACTGTACTAAGATAAACATGTATTTGAACCCTGAAAAATTCAGTTTGCCTCAAGCCCAAACAATTGATATGTTGTCATAAGAGCTTGGAGGCGGCGCTTTCATAATCGCCTGCTGGAGTCTGGTTATAAGAGACCCTGAGGTCCAAACTAGCCCTCACAGCGAGCCTAGCATAGAAGTCCACTCATCTGCTAGACTGAGCAGTGCTGCACCCACATCCACTCGTTTGGCTGTGCTTCAATCAATCAGGTGGTGAGTACATTGGAAATCAGGTGGATTTATTATGCATAGAAAACTGGGGATAATCTGCGGATGAATGGAAGTCACATTTATCTCTTATTTGCAGATAATTTATGAAATTATCAGACTTTAAGAAAACATAATCTGATTTTACCAGCTGATATAATGCATTTAATTGTACTCTTTTTCTGTGTCATAATTAGGTTTGATTTGCAATGTAGCTCATTTAATTTTAAACTGTCTGTCTTTGAATTTCATTGGATTGAATTGTATATATTTTTGGTTTGATATAAATTGAATTTAAATTGATATAAATTGAACTTAAATTGTAAAGTGTCTTGGGTTGTCCTTTCTTCTGAACTGGTGCTACACAAATGAAATAAATCAAACAAACTAAATTAATAAATCTAATAAACTGGATATTTTATTAGAATATTTATAGACAAAAGATAACGTGGAAATTTTAATGTTTTCTCCAGATGAAAAAAAATTATGTATTGTAAAAATGCAAATATTGATGTACCAGTTTTTTGGGGTTTTATTTTTTAAAGGAAACTCAAATTATTCATATTTTTTCTATTTTTTTAGAATTTTTTGAAATCAGTCTGTGGTCCAAATATACTTTGCTTATACTGCATGCTGATTTCATGAACTTGTAGCTTTGTTTTCTTAATGCATATTGCAAACTGAGTGTTCCATTTACATCTCAGCAAAAAACATGAAAACATATTTTATTTTCAAACTGTATTTATTTATTCTGGGTATTTTACAAAAACAATATACAACACCTTGTATTGCATAAAATTGTCCCAAAGCACATTTGTAAAATCATGAAAAGGTTTCTCTTTGATATAAACTTTACTATTATGGACTGACATTCAAATTCTGCACCTTTTTATTAAAATCCATCTGCAACAACATTAAGAGTAAAGAGCCACATCGGTCAGTCATTGTAACGGGGACAGATTGTTCGATTAGACCCTCAGTGCACAGCTCAGCAATTCCTGCCAGCCGTCCTTGTTTTAACAGGATTACATGAGTGCAACCAGCTTGAAATGGAGAGGGTTAGAACATCTTATCTTGAGTCAGGGATTAGGGGAAATTGGGTCATCTTTGGTGGACAGGCTGCAGCATGGACCCCCAAGGACTTTCAGTTACAGGAAAGCGTCAGATCCATAAGAGGATTAGAGCTGATAATGTCAGACAGAGGTGACAGTAAATCTTACATCAAATCAAACTGAACTTGGAGGCAGGAAAGAAGACTGAGGTGACACTTTTTGTCAAATTCATAACAGGAGTTTTACTTCCACAGATTTCATCACGACAGCTTCACTTCTGAGAAACCCAAAGACTTACCTGCGCACGTCCTCTCAGAGTGCTCAAAATGAATCTTGAGCCACCCAAAGCTGAAATCAAATCAGCCACCCGTGTAACCGGAGGCCCTGCTACTCCTCGCAAGGGCCCGCCCAAGTTCAAGCAGCGGCAGACCCGACAGTTCAAGAGTAAGCCTCCAAAGAAAGGAATTCAAGGGTACGTCTCGACTAAAGCTTTTTCTCCTTCAGGTCTTACAAAAACAAAATTTATGCATGTTTTGAGGTCTAACCTATGGTGCTCTTTCAGCTTTGGAGATGACATTCCTGGCATGGAGGGCTTGGGCACAGGTGAGTTTACAGTAAGACTTAAAATGCAGAACATTTCAGCGATTGAGAAGGTGCCTAAGCAACTTCACATTTCCACCTTTATCACCAGATATCACCGTCATCTGCCCCTGGGAGGCCTTCAACCACCTGGAGTTGCACGAGCTGGCCCAGTACGGCATCATCTGAGCCTTCCCATTATGGGCCGAGTGTTTCCAACCACCTGCCTCAGGCTCCATCCCAAACCTCTAAATGGAACTGTTCTAAACAAAAAAACAAAATAACAAACTGTAACAAACATAAAAATCGGAAAAAGAGAAAAAAGTGAAGAAAAAAAAAAAAGTATGTTCTCTGACTCTGGACTCTCCAACTCTTACTCAACATCTGCTTGTTTAGGATCTGTTTGATTTTTTTACAACTTCACTCAGTAGATCTGCTCCGTTACTCACCCACCAACCAAAAAAAAAAGAACATCTATGCCTGCTCTCTGTTCTTTTGCTTTCTCTTCTCTCTCTCTTCTCTTCTGTCCTGAACCCGGATAAAAACAAGAAACCTACGCAAGCAAGGCAGCCTCACAGTGAGTTTAAGTGACAGACCCGTGAAACAGGTGGGCTCCCGTTTCACGTGCCTCGGTGCCTCGTTCTCCATCTTAAGAGGGTTCTTCCATCAATGCCGAACACATAAAATCCTGAACCTGAATTCTGTAGAGAGCAGACAGCAGCTTGCCATTGCTAAGCGTAAAAACAATAATCAAATGCAAAATAAAACTGCCCTTTATACTGCACAAATCAAGACTTTGACATCAGCTCAAAAGCTGGCATGTTATCACAACTTATCACTGTACCTCTACTGTCGTGATTTCTAATGAGGCCAGTATCACCCTTCTACCTTGTAAATTTCCCTTGTATGATGTTGATCTATGTCATTGCATGTGCATTTCTCCTACTTCCACATGACACTGTTGTGTCCTGTGAGTTTGTATTTGGTGTTTTGAAGCTCATCATTGTCGCTCTCGTTTGTTTTTCTTACCTAGAGTAGGACATTTTTCATTTGTAAACTGTGTCCTTCATCTGCCGTCCATCACTCTGCCTATGATTCATCTCCAAATCCTCTTTGTCGTCCTCACACCACTGACATCTATGGTTATTATTTAACCTCAGAGGAGAAGATGATTATAAATGAAAGAGTGAAAGAAGGCAGAGGGACCAGTGGAATAAATACTAACAACAAAAGTCTATTGAGATGTGTAATGGAGCTTTGTTCTCTCTACAGGACGATGGAACAAAAAAAATAAAGAAAAAAATGAGTAAAATAAAACTGAATCTGTTTCTTCAAATAAAGCACTTAGATTATTGGGGGGGAAAAAAAGAAAATGTAATCTATCTCCGGGGAAAGGTAACATTTTATAAAGCCTTAAAATGTTATTTGAGCAAAAATGAAAGGAGATACTGAGAGGACATTACATGTGGAAAAAAAATAGTCAAAGGCCTTATAAATGCAAATAAAGTAACAAATGTGCAGTGAGGATTGCTGTAAATTTGTATTTTATACAAGTATGTAAACTAATTTAGAAACTAATATAGACAACAAATGTTAAACAATCATAAAAGAGAAATGTTGTGCTCTGATTGTTGCTTAATTGGAAAGGGGCTCTAAAACAAAATTGTTTAATCTGCTTGTAGGAGAAACTAACTTAAGGGAAAGTCGAGCATACATGGAAGTTAAAAGGAAAGTGTTCAAGGAAACAGAATTAATATGGATCCTGTTTCTGCAGAGTTTTTTTTACACTGTCTGGTGACACTAAATTAACAACACAATCACCAAACCTTTTGAAGTTACTTCCTGAATCTCTTGTGTTTCTTGCCTGTTTCATTTTTTCAGAAATTCCTCGAATGAATGACCAAAATTATGCACATGTATCTGTGTGTTAAGTATAACAATGAAAAGGTTTTTAATTATTTGATTTTATCTATTTAACTTTTGACAGTTCTAATGGTTCAAACTGGCAAATGAGGAACCTTTCATTGTAGCCATGCAAAACTTCAGTACAACAAAGTAATTTTACAAACCTCTGTAAACTGGTCTAACCACCTGACTTCTACCTGCCACGCCTAATTAAGATGCTCAGATGCAACAGGTGTTATGAAACTTGAGACCTGCTCAACCTTTCCTTATAAATGTGCTTGAAATAAAGAGCATAGGAGTGAGTGAGCTCGGTTTAAGGGCAGATAAGACCACTGCACTATAAAAAAGACAATAAAGATAAGATGAGCAGGTTTGTACAGGCAGGGATTGGCTTTTGTAGATCGAAAGAATAAAGATTAAAGCCAACACCACATACTGTATGAAAGATGGCTAACAAACGAAAAGATGAGAAACTTACACACACGCACGCCTACACACACACACACACACACACACACATATATTTATATGCTATGGAGAGAATTATTTTTTTGTGATCAGTGAAGTGCGTGGCACCGTTGTATGTTCTTGTGTTACACATATTAAGATAAAATCATGTATAATTTTCCCGTACGAGTGTAACGATGTAAAAAAAATAATTCCGATATCAATTGTTTTCCTTTGTCTCTTGTCCCTTTTTGATTTTTGAAACAGCTCTGTGACGCCTCCGTGGTGTTTAATTGTGAAAGTCTGAACCGGAAACGGCTGATCATCCTAAAGCTAGCTTTATCCGCGTCGAGAACAGTGACAGCGGGACGCTTCATCCGAGCACACCGCATCTTGTCCTCGTCTTCAAGACTTACCAGGAAGCTGGATAAAGCTGCAGCGATCACATTGTAGCTTTCAGTAGCCACTGTAGTTCTGGAGAATATATTAATTCCCTCTCCCGTCGATAAAATAATCCAGAAACTTCAACTGCGGAAGAAAATGAACGAGAGCGAACTGAACCTTTTTGATTTTGAACGACGTTTCGATGAAACTCGAGCTCTGGAATGGATGCAAGAAAACTGGTGAGTGGATTTAAAACTATCGTAAATAAGATAAAACATCAGAATTGACCGCTGTGACTTTTTTTTAAAACCGGTAACATTTAGTACTTTGCAATTACAGATTCGTTGTAAAGGCGGGGCATTTTAATTTTAGGCACTTCCTTTTCAAAAGGGTTTCACGGATGCAAAGTATTACTCAACACACCTGGAACTTTTTAGCATTTTTTTATGCTGTAGCCAAAACCTAAACTTTTATTTATCTAATAGGGAAGACAAAGATACATGATTTTAAAAAAATATACAAACACAAACCTAAACCATACTTTCAGTGTGGTATGAATTTGTAGTTTTTGCACATCAAGAGGCTCGGTCAAGTTGGATGCAGAACTCTGATCAGAAAAGCATCACAGGGAGGTGCTGCCATCACCAAAAGCAGCACAGAAATCCTCAGATCAGGTGGGGGTGGGGGGATCTATTGACTGGATATCTCCACAAATCAGGACTCTGTGGTAGACAGCCAAGAATAAAGGCTGTTGAGAAAAAGCCACAAGACTGCAGTCCACTACAAGCCATGTGGGACAGTGCAAACAAATGGATAAACATACCATAATCAGGGGAGACCACAATGTACATTTTGACCTGCATAAAAAGTGGCAAACAATTAAAACTGCAAATTACATTTAAAATACCATTACCACTGTAAAACATGGGGGTGGCAGCATCATGCTGTGGAAACATTTTTCTTTAGGAAAAACTGGGCATCTACCCAGAATTGATGGAAAGATTGATGGAGTTAGATAAAGGGTAATTCAGGAAGACAAGCTATTGGAGCCTGCATATAACCTGAGACTGAGGCGACGGTTCACCTTCCTTGTCAACAGCCCTAAACATACACCCTATTTGCAGCTGTAGTTGCATTGAACCCTACTCTCTCAGGTGGCAGGATTACAAAAGCAGGGGCACGCTTTGTTTATAAAAGTGTTAAAACCATATCTCATTATCTTTCTATTTTGCAGTCACAAAATCCAAAGAAGTTTGTGGTTTTAATGTGTCAGAATGTAAAAGAAAAGTGTGAATACTTTCAAAGGGCACAGCTAGCGTTCTTCCTTGTTATGTATCTGGGTGCAACGACAACATCTTTTGAATTATTTGGTTGTGCAGCATTCCTCACCATCAGCATCTGCGTATCACCTGAACAACACAAAGGCCGTCTCTTTTATCAGTTTGTTCCTTGTCTTCAGGTCTGATGCAGCTGCAACTATATCTCTGAAGAAACTCAATAACAATACTCCAAAAAATACCATTTTCAATACTAAGCAAAAAATTTTTTTGAAGGCACGGGATTAATTACAATATGACAACATTATAGCTTCTTTAATTAGGGCTCAAGTAAAAGCTGAATCAATATAGCTCTAATTTAAAAATAAGTAATTTAAAAGTGCCACTTCCCTGTTTGCGAAACCAGTAGACTAAGTGTTAATGTCCTTTTATGAAAACATGTACCTCTGATTAAGATGTATCCTTCCATTTTTCTTTCAATTCAAATATATTTGTGGATAAAAAAAATAATTTGCCTACTTAGGGACGATTAGTTTTTTCTTTCGTCCATGTGCCTCAATGGGAAATTACCTCCAAACAATTCTTTTGCCTCGTCACCAAGAAAAGGTGGCATATGTTTTTTTCTGGGATGTATCCTCCATGTAGAGTTCGTGTTTTTAATCAGGTGAGCGATTAGGGTATGGGCTAAGAGTATCTGTTATTGGAGCTCTGCTGCCAGAGAAGTGCAACAATTTGGGAAAATGAGAATGGGTCAGCTGGGGTGAACCCACAGAGGAACCTGTCAGTCTCACAGGTTTGGCTGCATTTTTGAGGTAGATAATAATCCAGAAGGTAGTAGCAAGTTTAAGAAGGCGTTTCTCAGGAACGCAAAACGTTTCTTTCCCCTACATTTTTCAGCAAGTGAAAGAATAATTTTCAACCTTTTCAAGATGTTGCTTTAGTAACTCATTGGAAAAGTTTACATTAATATATTCTGAAGCTGCTACCCCCGCGACCTGACCCCTGATAAAGCGGAAGAAAATGGATGAATGGATGGATGGACATTAATATATGATGTACAATGTATAATATACCAAAATTAACAAAGTTTACCAAAAGCCTAGACTTTGAAATCCAATATGGCTACCCTGTTTATACAACATAGTGATAGACACAATAGTACATAGATAGTAAATTGTTTATTTGCACTTTTAATTAAGTGTATTCTCTTCATCCTGTCTTACTCATAGTAATCTTCAGTATTCATGAGTACATATATTGCAAGTGTCTGAATGCATCTGGGGAAAAAAAGTTTGAACCTTCTCACATTCTGTCAAGTTAAAACCACAAACATCAATGTATCTCATTGGGATTTAAAGTGGCAGAACGAGGCAAACAATTATATATATATATACAGTACAGACCAAAAGTTTGAACACACCTGGTCATTCAAATGGTTTTCTTTATTTTCATGACTATGAAAATTGTAGATTAGATTGTAGAAAAACCTGACAGGGCACACCTGTGAAGTGAAAACCATTTCAGGTGACTACCTCTTGAAGCTCATCAACAGAATGCAGAGTGTGTGCAAAGTAGTAATCACAGCTAAAGGTTACTACTTTGAAGAAACTAGAATATAAGGCGTATTTTCAGTTGTTTTACACTTTTTTGTTTAGTACATATTTCCACATG
>CAEFZX010005589.1:0-35236 GCA_903066825.1 Alfaro cultratus | reverse complement strand
TCTTCTTAGGCCTTCTAATGAGCCATCATTTGATCCAGGTGCGTTAAACCAGGGAGAGAACTAAAACATGCAGGATGCCGGCCCTCGAGGACCGACCTTGGGCACCCCTGCTGTAGACTTTTGACTGAATACCAAAAAATAGTGTAAATCAGGGGTGTCAAACTCCAGGCCTCGAGTGCCGGTGTCCTGCAACTTTTAGATGTGCCTCTGCTGCATCACACCTGAATAGAATTAGGTCTTTAGCTAGGCTCTGGAGAACTGATCTACACAAGGAGGAGGTAATTAAGCCATTTCATGCCAGTGTTTTGTATGTGGCACATTTAAAAACTGCAGGACAATGGCCCTTGAGGACTGGAGTTTGACACCTGTGGTGTAAATCATTGATTGTCAAAGTGGATTCCATATCCTGATCAGACGAAACATCCTGCAGCCTCATTTCATATCCAAAACTTTAAAAGTATAGCATAGTGAAGGGGTAGAATAACCCACAGCCTAATGACGATTTCTATTTATCCCAAGATTACATGAAATACAGGAAAAATATAAGGGACGGCCTGTAATGCCGAAAGAGGGATTTAAAAATAAATAAATAAAGCATGTTGGCAAGTATGTGGGAGGTGCAGAGTCACAGTAATGATAGTTTACCATGCAAAGGAAGGAGCAGGGGAAAACTGAAGTCTCTAAGAACCAAGACACATTTTAGGATGACTATTTTCTGACAGTAGGTTTATAGAAGTGGAAATAAATTATTAAAAATGTAAAAAAATAAAAAAAAATAAAAAAATGAAAGAATAAAAAAGAGAGTCTGGCATTTCATTTTTAGCAAAACCGCAGAAGAGAAACAAAACAAAAAAAGCTGAGAAGATGTTTTGAGTCTACCACCTTTCAATATCTAGGCATTTTTCTTTACAGAATAGCTCCTGCTCAGTTAGATAAGATGAAGAATATGTAGGTATCTATTTCCAAATCCAACAGAACTTGGTGTAGCAGAAAAACAAACTGGTTCTCCCACTTTAGTTGGAGATCTGCAACCAACTTACCACGGTTCCTAACCAGTGACATGTTAGGGCCAGGAGCTCCACTGGATAAAAAGGACAGCTTGTGTGACACATGGAACTACTGGCTGCCTTAGTAGTGTGAGATTTTTTTTATACAGGCATCATGTATATACACCTATTTCAAATTATATGCAGTCTTGGGCCACACATAAACTGAAAACAACAACAACAAACAAACAAAAGAAAAAGTGCTTTTCTTGTCCAGAGGAAAATGGTCAGGTGCTCTAGCACCTCCTTGTGTTTATCTGTTCCTACCTATTTATCAGTTTATTGCTCTCCCTGCCCAGTCTGACAGTTATGGGATGTTTACAGGTATACTATCATTTTTTTCTGTTTTCTGAACATGGATTGAACAAAGTTCTGTGATATTAAACTTCTCCACATATTTCTCCCTGACCTGTCTGCTGTTTTTCTTGCTTCCTCAATGACGCTCTTTGTTCTCTAAAAAAAAGAGAAAGGTTTACTCCAAGAATAAATGACAAAGAGGTGAACTAATTCGGTGACTTTTGAGGGAATTTGTTGTGCCCGGCTTTATTTGGGGGTAGAATAGTAGAAGGGAGAAGATTGCATGCATACCACCCTTTTGTTAAAAAATGAACAATGAAGAACTGCCTGGCAGTCCTGCAGTACTTTGTGTTCTATCACAAAATAATTCCTTACAAAAAGCTTTGAAGGCTACTTGTAAAATGACAGAATCTACTTTTACAAGATGCTGTAAAGCCATTTAGCTTAGCCTAAAGATCTTACCTTAAAGTGCAAGACCTACAAACGCTCTGGTTATCACTGAACCTCACAAACACATCCAAGCTGCGTGGCCTGTTTTACTTTGGGACAAATTTATTAGGAAGCTATTGGATTATTTAGCACGTCAGGACTGCTTCAGAGAAAGTGGACTTTCAACGGGATGCCCATATGGTTGCAATCAAACAACAGTAGCAAGATTATTACTGTGTGGCCTTAGAACAAACCCAAACAGTGAAAAGTGTTTTCTGCTGATCAGTCTAGAAGTGGACTATCTGGTGTTACACTCTTCCTCAGCTCTGCTGAACTCTGACCTTTGAATAGAACACTATAATGAAAATAAATTCTTGTAAGTCCTTGAGTGACTGTCAGTCACTCAAGGACTTACAAAAATAATTGAAAACATGTAGTTGACAACAACTATACCGCATGCAGATAATAAATGTACCTAAAGATCTTTTGTATCTTCTTCTGGTGTAGGTAATAGCAAAAACTAATTTTAAGTATAAACAAATTGTAAAATATATTGTTATAAATTATTATAAATTAAACAAAGATGGAGGCAAAAAGAGGGTAGTTCATTTTGGTTTTCAGTACCCATTTACTACAGGAAGTAGGTACTGTTTCAATGTGCTTTTGATGCTTTCCTGCAGATTAGCATTGGTTCTCCATCAAGCATTGATGTATTGCAGGTAGAGTCCTGTGTAGGGTAAAATTTCCTGAATTTGAAAGTTGAATTAGGTAAAATCAACTTTTTTGAGCTTTATATCATGTTATGTTAGTCCCTTAACAAAAACCTACCTGGAGTGTTGCTTTGGTTCATTCATGCATGGTTGAGGAATTCTTGAATCTCCCATGACAGACATTCAGGGGTGACTAAACGCTCCCTATCACAAAGCTCCGACTATTTCTACAAAGCTCCACCTATTTCCACAAAAAGCTCCTTCTTGCAGATGCAGTCTCCTGGTGAGCTTCTGCCTCACAGAGCACCCCTTCCCTGTGTGGGATCCCATATCCTCACACGTGATTGGCCACAAGGCTGCCATGCTAATCAAAACAAAGTTCTACTGTGAGCGGTTACACTCAGAGTGAAAACTGAGCAGTTAAAGTGAAAAAAGTGAGGTGACGGCTCCCTTGCTCTCTCCATTTCCCAAATGTTGTGCTGCTTGCTATGCTGTTGTGTTGCCTGGAAAATACACAATAAAGCCACTTTAAATACTTTAAAAAATTGTAAAATATTTGGGTACATAACTCCACAACATCAAATATTCTGGGACAATTATTTACTTTTTTTTTCTTTTTTTTTTCCCATATACTCAACTACATTAAGTGTGTTCAGTGTCTGCACCGTGCTCTAACAACGACCAAACAGCTGTTTCCTTTGTTCTGAAGTGAGGTTTGAGTAAACAAACATTAGAACTTAATAAAAGATGGAATGAAACCTTAAGGTGAACAATAATCCCTGGAGGTGGAGAAAGTGTGTCTAATCGTTGAAGGGACTTTCACAATTCAGGACCCTGAAAGAGTAGTTGCTGGTAAAAGTCTCTTTCTGCTACCTCCCTACAGACTGTCAGCACCTCATAAATTAGTCCCTGGATACAAAGGGAAGTTGATGCCTTTGTTTGCCTGCTGTATGAAAGAGGGATCTGGAAAAATGAAGTAGTGATGGTAGTCCCAGGAAAGACCATGATACAAGATTTAGGCTTTCATTTATTAGTGCTGGGCCAAGAGAAGAAGGATGAATAACCTCATATCCAAAGTAAGCCTTCTCTGTAACAGGAAGAGAGGGAAAGAGAGGAAGTTGAACTCAGGATATTGCTCTGGCTGACTCTAGTTTGTTCATGTCCTCTCCTTCAGGCTCTTCCACAGGTCCAGTTTTGCTTCAAAGCATCCAGAGGACAAAACATTTAGTAAACCGGACGTAAAATACGAATTTTTAGTTGTTTTTTTTTGTTTGTTTGGGGGTTTTTTTACCTCTAAAGGCATGCTTTACTTTCTCAGTATTTTTTAATTGATTCAGGGCAATATTTAAGCATTCATACAGCAGAAAATCTAAAAGGAAGTATGAGGAAAACTAAAAATAGTCAATCTGTGGCATATGCTTAAACAGCTTAAAAATTTGAGAATCACAATACATTACAATGGGAATAAGTAGATGTATGCACAATTGGAAATCAGCATAAGAAAACGAGGAATCTCCTCTAGCAGGGCAACTAAACATCATATTCATGACTTTGGGATCAAGTTATTTTTTTGGCAGAGTTCATTTTCTAAAAACCAGCTGTTCCATTTCTTTTATTTCTGGAAAATATGTTAGGCCCTCAAAGACTGTGCGGTTCGCTGGTTTCTGTAACCCATGGTACACAAATCAGCTCATGTCGGGTTCAAGGCTCAAGAGGTCAGAAACTGGGGAATATTCCACATATGGACTTAGAATTTGGACTGGACAATATTTTGAAATGATTAGACAATGTAAATGCTCACAATGTAAACGTAGAAATTAAAGTTAGATCTTCTTAAGCAGCTTGACAAACGGTTAACTATGAAAGCCAAATAAATACAAAACATGTATGGAGTACCAGAGCTTAGTGTTTGGAGCAATTCATGATATACCGACCAATATTGCAACCACATCTAATGCGTATATACATAAATAATCACACAATGTATATACTTAGAAGTCTCCAACAGCAGGCTATAACACTGGCTCCCTACTGTGGTTTCATAGCCTCTTTGAAGAGCCCTCAGCTAGCACCAAGCCTGCCAACAGGAGTAAAGATCACAGCTTGGTTCCTTTCTCATCTGGGTAGAGTGGCCACTAAAATGCATTCATCTGCATTTTAAATCATACGTTTCCTCTTGATCTCACTGGAAGTGGCTTGAATGTGTTGAGGTTTCTGCCCTTGTGACTAAAAAGTGCAGCTCCAGGGCTTCATTCTCCTCTCTGTATGGAACATACGGTTTATGAAATACGCCACTGGTGCGGTAATGGGTAAACCAACAGCTCAAAGTTACAAAAAAATGTAACTCAATATCGGCAAATTAGGAACATAAATATATACTCCAAGGGAACTGGGTGCGGAGGGAACCAGATGTTTCTAAACAAACGGCTAATCTTTCTGTTCGTCCTCCTTCTTTTTGTAACATGGACTTTAGAGGGGAGGCAAATCAATTTTTCTTTGCAACTTTAATTCACTGAAAAGACTACTCACATGTCGTTTCCACTTTTAATTTCACAAATGAGGCCTCTTGACTGAGCTAATAGCTTTTCCTCAGGGGCATAATTCAATCTGCGACATCAACCATCAAAGTCCCTTCGCATTACTATGTCCGGAGCTAACATGAGGCGCCGCTCAGGAGGAGCGGGGGGTGCAGGACTGCATGTCCAGTGGCAGCCTTCATTTATTTTCAGAGTCGTCACACTAAACAATTATAACACAGCTTACTTAGTTAGTCAGCCAGTTTTAAAGGAGCAGTATAGCTTGTTTAATAGTTACCAGCAAAGGAGACTGCACAAAGAAAGAAAAAAAAAAAAAGCGAATGCGAGCAGTCATGTGGAGGACATATCCTTCAACATAACATTAATTATTTTGTTACAGCTCTTGAAGAAAAAAAAGGAAGCCTTGAGATTCTGTTGAGCATATTTCACTATTGACAACTCCTTAGGAAACACAGAAGAGAAAACTGGAAAACAGCCATTAAAGGTTTAAGGATACTTTTTTTTTCTTGGACAATGCACTGCTACAGTTCATTCAGGCTATTCAGAAAACAATATTTTTTTCATTTGTTAAAATCTGAGCCAAAAGTAGCTATTTTGATCAGAGGGACTCAAACTGCTTAGGATGTGTAGCTTTGAAAATCTATATGGTCCGAGGGTCCAGATTAGCTAGATGCTGAATGAAGGCAGAAAGAAAAAAAAGTTTCAATTAAAAAGTATGAGTGACTGGCCACAACAAAAGGAGAAACCCAAGACTTGGAGAAGGCACCACATGCTATTCATTTTCTAAAGTGAATGGAGTCAGCAGGGAGGAGCAGGAGAGCAGGGAGCCGGGAAGGGAAAAGTTCACTTCACTGAACCACTCAATCATCTCTCCATAAGTGACTCTGTCATAATGGGGCTTCCTTTAAAAGCTTGTAAGCATCTGATTTCACGAGGCAGTGTTGACAAGAGACTTAGCTTCAGCTCATCCCAAAGAAAGAAAGAAATAAAAGGATGACGTTCCTGTGCTTTTAAAATAACTCTCAAAACCGGGAGAGCTCACTCCCCATCATCTTTTACTTTAATCACATTTAGTTATTTTCATTTCATTTTTATTTATTGATACAATAATAACTTGGTAGGAACTGGGAAGAATACATGAGGTGATGCTTTGGATGAATATTATTAAAAGATTATGCTTATGTTGGATAAGGAGGGAGTGTTTTATTTAAACACTTCCTCATTGTGGATGATTTTATTTTAAATCATCCATAATGATGTTTAGAAACTAAATCTATTCACCAATAGGCAGTTTTACACTATGTAAACATATCATTTCACATATTGTTTATGACGATAAATGCTGGACTAAATCAAAGGAATAGTGGAGACATTTTTAAGTAGGGTTCTATAGAAAATCCATAGTAGCTAGTATCTTACCAGTCAGTGGTATACAGTCAGCATAAACAAAAGTTTATGCTGACTGTATCAATTCAGTTGTCTGAATTGATACATTTTCAAAGTGGTTCATTGAATGTAAATTTTATACACCATTAAAATGGTGTTTGACACTTTTTTTAGAAGCCTAGAGGTATTGAGCATGCAGAATGTCTTTCATCTGTGATGAGCAAATAAATATTTTATATTTGTGCTAAATCAAAGTAATAAATAAATCATAGATAACATAACTAATTGCAATAACTTGTAGGCTTTATTATTTTGAAGAATATTTTTTACTTTAATGTTTTAAATAAATGTCAGATATTACAATATATGAACAAGTGCTGACTTAGATATTTCTACTTCTGATGACTATATAGTATTTCTATGTTATAATCTTGTAGAGTACAGAGTTATCATCCATTGATGTCAGGACCCACTGGACTGTGCATGTTCCCTGCAGAATGCAAGAAAGAATAACTGTTTATACTATTTACAATTATGCCAATAACATAATTTACAACTCGCCGCCAGCACAGGCCACATCTCTTCACCTGTTATCTGCTGCAGATGTTGTAGGTTTTATATTTAGTACAGTCTCACCTCACACTGCGTCCTGCTGAGCCTGCTGCTCTTTTGATTTCAGATTTTTTTTTCTCTCATCATTTACCTGCCATGTTTACAAACAAATAATCCTTCTGTATTTTCATTGTTATTGTTGATCAGATTTTTTATTAAACATATTTTACCACTTTTGGAACTTTTGTGTGACAGACAATCTGCATGTAAAGATCGCTACAGAGTACAGAAAATGGAGTGGGAAGCCATTTGTTCTCTGTACTTGCTTTCATCCATTCATGTTGAAGATTTTTATCTTTTGGGAAAGAGAATAGGTTTATGTGTTCACTGGGGTAATTAGAAAACCCACCCGCTATGAATTGCTTTGACATTCATTACATCATTCTCCAGCAAAAGCTGATAATGAAGAAAAACAAACAACTTGCTAATAAAGGTAGCTCTCTGGATGTTACCCCCTTTACATCACATCCTGTAAAGGGGTCGCACCACTACATGTCCCGTTAAAACCAGTTCACACTACACATTGTTTGCCCCTATGTTCCCCTTACGACAATCTTAGAACGTTCAGCGTTCCAAGATTCTTAACAGCTGACATGGCGCAACCCTGAGTCCAGTGAACAGTGGAGATAGTACGGGGAAACCACATGAATGTTTATGCAACATTTCATGGAAGAGGTACACTCAGAAATGACAAGGAGAGGAGTTGGAGAGAAATTGCTACCGTAGTTGATACATGAGGTAACTTTTCAGCTACTCATCATTAACGTGACATAAATATTCTATCGATATGGCTATTCATTCAGTCAGGGCTTGACACTGATACCTATGATTTTGTGTGGTTTAGGGTTTTGAAAATCGGCTGACAATCCCAAAATAGTGTAGTGTGAACTGGGCTTTAGGCAATACAGAGCTACATTTAAAACCATTTTAAAATGTTTGTATTTAATTTGTATCTAAGTTATAAAAAAATCAACTATATGAATGATATAAATTCATACCGGCAACTTGTGCATAGTTCCAACATCTTATCAGTGACACTTTTAATACCAGAAGTACCAATTCAAACCACATCACACTTTTTGGAGGTTTGCAAGGATCCTTTGTATTTGTATCAGAACAAATCCAAACAGATGAATGTGTACACATACACCAGGAAAAGAAAAAACTGCATATGGCTCATACCTATAATGAGTAAATGCAAACGTGATACCAGAATGGTAGCATTAAGATTGGCCCAAACACAATACGTGAAAATTAGATTGAGAACATTTGGTTCACTTGTTGCTATCTGTTGAGGAATTTTCCAAGCAAAAAGCACATATCTCCGAGTAACCATCGAGCCACACAACACACTGAGAATCACACCACAGTATGACAAGGCAGAACTGCTGCGTGCAAACACACATCCAATGGAAAAAAATGAAACCAAACAAAATGTGAACAACATGTGTTTACACAAAAGCACCATTCTTGGAAAAACACTGTGGAGGGTCTACACAAAGGCAACGCACAGAGGAGAAGCCAGCAACGACATTTTCTATGGGGTGGCACAAAGGGGCCACACAGCAGCCTGCCCAGAGGGCCCTAAGGCCTGAAAATGTCCCCTGAAATTACTGTCAATGAAACATTTACCATCTCCTTTAAGAAAGATTAGACATTAAACAAAAATGAATACATTTATCAGGCAGTATAACTCCATCTAGTGCCACGATTTGTCATACAATACAAAAGGTGTGCAAGCCAACACCAAAAATGCAAAAGAAGAGGGAGAAAAAATATGCCTCTTTGGGATTTTTCCCCTTTGAGTAATGGAAATAAAAATGACAGGATGAGTTTCAAAAATCCACAATGCACGTAAAAAAAAACCCCCAAAAAAAACAACAAAGAAGTGGGTTTGGTAGAGAGTATCGCTGCATGCTGCTGATGGAGTCAACGAGGGGAAAAGTAAAACTCACCATGGAGTTTTAATGGCAAAACATCCCGCCCCAAAGAGGTAAGGTCTTCATGAGAGAGAGGGAGAGAGGTGTGGTGGGAGGGTGAAGGGTGTGGGGACACAGAGATAGACGGAAAACCCATTATTAAACTAGCACACCTGACCAAACACTTTTCACATTACACACTTTTTGACATGTCTGTTTAAGTGCACATGAGGCAGGAAACAGAATGTCTGAGCACCAAAATGGATCTGAAAACCTGCAGGATGGTTGGAGGACTCATCTGCTCAAGCTGCCCTGTAAACGCTGAGAAGATTTACTTTACAGACAGAGCATGTCCACAGTTAGAGGGGTGGAGGTGGAGCGGCACCCTTTTCTTGACATCTGTCACTTTATTTCTTTTCCTTTCATTTGTCTCACTTAGTTTTTCATTTGTATGAATTCCATTCATTCTCATAGTCATGTCGGATCACATCATGTAAGTACAGCAAAGATGGGAAAAATTTGCACTGCAGATAAAGAACAAGTCTGAGGAGTTTACTCAATTTGTATAACAACTGGGGACACCAGTAAAACTAACAGGACTCATGCATTGTTGAAACAAGGAGCTGTGTGTTTGCAAGCAGCATCTTTTTTTAGAGCAACTGTATATTTATGGCAGAGCGTGGCCTTTTGGAAGATAGGGTGTGGGCAAATGTGCATCCACTGTGAATATGTTAACAAGTATGCAACGTGTGTGTGTGTGTGTGTGTGTGTGTGTGTGTGTGTGTGTGTGTGTGTGTGTGTGTGTGTGTGTGTGTGTGTGTGTGCGTCCGTGTCCGCGTGTCCAGGAGTCATCCAAAGTTGAGTGTGTCTTTTTCAGGCTACATTGCTGTCCGTCAGTCTGTGAGTGTGTTTCTGGTGTTTACAAGACATCAGGAGTGGGAGTGTGTTCCTGTGTTTATTCTGCGTAGCCAGAGATAGTGACAGAGCTCCGTAAACAGTTTACAGTAAATAAGTCTCTTTCCCTACAGCAATAAAGATCCAATGAGACTGAACTCTGTCCCCGTGAGCCACCCTCCCCAGTCCTGAAAAAAAAAGGATCCCCCAGCCAACCAAAGCACTCTGCAGCCCTTCTTTATTTTATCGCTCTCATCGCATCCGCCTGGGCCCTCCCAGTGATAGCACACAGTGTCCAATTAGTCCTGGTGCATGAGTATGGAGGGAGATGTTCCTCTGGGAGACACGGAGCAACTTTTGGCCCTGGAACGTTTTACTCATGGAGCGCAAGTTGACAAATGAACACAGTGGTTGGTTTAACAGAGACCCCTGGTTTATCTACCCTACTGCTGAGACTACTGACCCCACCCGGCCCCCATTTGGGTCTCCAACAGTGAAAATGGAGCGACACCGATGGAAGACATCTATGTGGAAATGGGTCAAATAGGCTTTAGATTGACCCCACATGAACCAGAAAGCCTGAGAAATACATATAATAATACATGCACTGGAAAGTAAATATATGGCAACTGATGGAACAAAGTCATGAAGTGTAAAGTTAAACTTTCTGTTTGTCTTTGAGCATGACTTTCTTCCAGCCAATTTTCAGTTAAATCCAGATTAAAGGGGAGTTGATAGTTGCCATGTCAACTGATTCTCAGACCTGAGGGGTGAATCTCTGCAACTCCCCCGAGCTACCATGGACCTCTCAGCTGCTTCTCTGATTAATCCTCCTGTAATTTGAAATTTAAAGCCATCACTATTTTCTACTGATGGCTTGAAAAAGGTAATATTATCTATCTAGTACCGTTTATATACAGGTCTGTCTAAAATGCTCCACATGAAATCAAATAAAAGGCTTGAGATGTAAATCTGTGCTCTGTGAGATGCGGAAAGCTTGCTGTACCATTTTAAATGGCTCAACAACTTTGTCGCCTTCCTGTTTGCTGTGTTCTGTTTAAAAAAAAAAGTCTTCATTGTGAACGACTTTACCTTTGTTGCCATTTTAGCAGAGACACAGAGCCACTACTGCTTCTGGTTTTCTCTGCTATTACAAATGAGCATGTGTCCCTCAGAGGAAGCACAAACCTGTAAGAAGTTTCTAGAAAAAAAGACTTTACCATGGTCACCCACCGATGACCAAATGCGGGTAAAAGTATGAAGTGGCATGTAAATTTGAGCACCCGCCACTGTGATGGGTTGGCAATTTTAACAGAAAAAAAATAAGTAAAATGCATTCATTTTGAACTCCTGTTTAGGGAAGGAGTGGCTGTCTGGCATATAGACTGATGCACATCTATGGGGCAAAAAAAGTATATAATTAACAATATTTTTTTTATTGACCACGAGAGAGACATGACCAGGGACAGATTGAGGAAGAGGTCTGACGGTGTGAAGAAGATTTTGTCTAATTCAGAAAATAAAATATCTTTGTTCCATTAGATGGGGGATTTCACTGCACTTGCATTTTATTGCTCATAATTTTTTTAAGAAAATTAGAATCGATTAAAAATCAGCATGAGCAGGTCATAAAATACCAAAATCTAACTTTTAGTTTACAAAAGTACAAAACACATTCCATTTCTTAAGCACACATTTTTTCTGTGCTTAAAATCCTAAACCAACTGTAAGTTCTTTCAAATCAAAATAGCTAATTTTCTCAGAACTTTGAACCTAAAATGTAATCATTCTGGGAAACGTGTCCATCATTTTGACTGAGTGATGATGAGTGATGATGCTCAACACTTCAATGTTGCCATGGTACATCCCTGATGGAGCAGGTTTGTGGAAAAAGACTCCAACTGGTCACCATTTGCTAACGGGTGTTTTTCAGCTATTTACTGACCGCAGGCAGAAGAAGGACAGAATAGAGAGTGTGTTTCTGACCTCTGAGGGCAATGACCCCACTCTCAGAGAATAATCATTCACACATTCAACTCCTAACCCAATGGCCCTATGAGAAGCCTGAGCCATTAAAACATTGAGGGAAGTGAGGTGATTTGTGAAAATGTTTTTCTGCCATGTGGGCATTGCCTTCTTAAAGCCGCTTTTTAGCTCTGGCATCAGCCAGGCTGTGGAAGACAATGGCTCAGCGCAGTGCTGGCTCTTAAACACGTATTATTGTAAGCTGAGGGCACATCTGTGACAGGTCACAGGGTCTCATTTGTTCTTTTGCTGCCGTGTTTCTCGTCACCCCGCCTGCACTTGATATGCATTTGCCTGAAAATGTTATCGCAGGGATTTGCTCGATGGTGCTGCTCTGCTTCGCGTGTGACAATCTCTCCATTTAGATTTTCATTTGTCTGTGTTAAATTCAGACAGTGTGTAGATGGGATAAGTGAGCTGTACTGTGTGTGCAAATCCCACATGTGACTCTGACTGGCATTTTGACAAGTTAAATCTTGCATTATTGGACTGCGTTGTATGTCAAGCACCTTGTTGATATTACTCTCACCGGGAGAGACTCCTGCTCATTATTCTGAGACAGAACTAACCGCGATTCAAGCTTTAGGAAAAACTAACAGAAAACATGAGGCCGGGTTGCAGCTAGACACCTCTCCTACTTTGGAACTTCAAGCGAACTGTGAGGACTAGCAGATGCTTGGCTGCGTTCCTCTGCTGCCTGACACAGCCTCGTCTGCAGCGGGGTTATCAGGCGGATGCTGAGCCACATCCGACTCTACCTCCCAGCTCTGACACGGGGTGAGCACAAAAACTACATCAAAAGACAAGTGCGCTCTGTGTGAACTTGTGGAGGGTTTCTTTCATGTCAGAAACCGAAGACAAACAGCAGCATCTCCGGTACATTGGTGGTCTCTGGGACCGCCAATGTCTATTAAGACATCCCTGCAGCCTGCCTGGTCACACAAAAAAAAGGGCAAAGGTTTCCACAGATTGTGTGTTGGTGTTTGTGTGTCACGGCACAGTGAAGTGCACACATGGCCGACGTTGAAGGGAATTTAGGTTAAGCAGCTGGTGTGTTCCTCTGCTCCCCTGCCAACAGGGATCTGCTCATACAGGTGTAAATACAGCTGCTGGACGCTACTTTCCCTGCCTCACTGTGTCCCATACAAATACACACACACACGCCCACCCACGCACGGACACGCACACAGGAAAAAGAAACAGAGCTTGGCTGCACAGACAGACAGATGGTGCTTGGGTACTCCTGTGCAAGTATAGCGTAAAAGCATATGATATCACCCCCCACTCTTGGGGCTGAACCTGCTGCCTCGCTCACAGCGAGTGTGTGTCGGTGTGTTGGCCTGGCCATGTGCATACAGGAGCAGGCCACACAGCTGCGTGTCCTGATGCATTAATGCTGACATCTCCTTCGGACTGAATGAAAGGATGAACCTGTAGGGAGGCAGCCTACCAGGCTTTAATAATGGCCCACAGAGCCAACACGGCTGTCTGAGGTGTTTCATGATCAGGAAGGCCAGAGGAGGTGAAGGATGGGAAATACATGAAGAGATAGAACACAAACAAACAGGATCGATCCTATTCTTAACATCAACTTGAGAATTCTTCAAGCAATAAGTAGGGATGTAGATCCGACCCGCACGTATCAGATCGGGTGGTGACCAGTGTCAGACAGCTGTCGGTGTGGTGTCTGATTTTATGTCAGTTGAAGTCCCAGCAACCAAGTTCTGTTCAGCAAATTTGTAAAGGTTCTGGTGCATTGTCTTGTACAAGGCTTGCAAAACTATACCATAGATAACTTGTAGTAATCTAACAATCCCTCCTGTTAATTTTTTAGCTTAGAGATAAAGGGAGACACCATCAGTAGCATAGAGAGCAGATGAAGCTTTTGCCATTAGAGTTTATGAGGTTTGAAGCAAAACACCACATTTGATTCTGTATGTTTTTGTCCTGTGCTATTACTCAGAACTGCACTGAAAAATGCTGAGTATCAAAACAGTGAGCAAACACGCCTAGGCTAAATGCTAGCCTAGGCTAGCATTTAGCATCTAGCCTAGGCTAGCATTTAGGCTAACACCGCAGTATGTTTTCAAATCTGACATATGGAAAAGAATGAGAAAGCTATCCCTGCTGTAGGTGACACATTATCACTGCTTTATAGCAGACATTTGATTGGTTTTGCTGTGGTGGAATATTGAGGAGATTCCATAGAAATCTAGCAGAATTGAAAATAGGTAAAATGAGATACAAACAGAATACCAATGTGGACCATGCAAAACTGATTGACTGTAGTATAATTTCACTCCATATGAAATTCTGACAAACGACTAATCCCTAAATGTATCAGATCTTTATCAGGAACAAAACAAATCTTGGCTGACACACTCCTGTCTGTGTGAGTTGATCTAAAACTTACACAAACCTACAAAATATTTATGTGAAAATCCTCCTAATATTTTATGAAGTGGCAGCAATGAGTTAACTAGAGGTGTGCCGGTAGATCGGCCACCGATCATAATCCGCCGATTTCTATGAAAGAATGAATGATCGGTTATCGCCAATCACTGTCTCTTGTTGCCGATCACCTGTATCTCACTTCACAGCCTGCCTGTGCAACTATCTCTACTTTAACGGTCAGAGTGAATGGGGAAGTTCGCGTGTTGATGTGGGGTTGAAGCACATCAAAATGCATCAACACAGCAAATATAATATGACATTTAAAAAACAAGCACTTGATGGAGTTTGGCTATATCAAGGCTCACTGCAAGAAAAAAAAAGACATCCGGAGCGGCCATACAGCAGTTAAAGCACCGCACAACTACCAACACTCACCCGTATCATGACGGTCAGAAAGCTAATAAAAATAGACCGAAAAATGATTTAAGTCTTCGGGCTAGAGGTGGGAATGATGCTGGTTCTGCTCTCGCTGATATTTCACAGACGGAGCACCGTTTCTGCTCCACCCGGCAGTGAACTCTCACACCGAACGTCTGCTTAAGGCTGTAGCGTGTAACTTTAAAAAAAAATTGTATTTTTCATATGTAGTCAGACCTTTGCTGTCCTCCTGACATAAGACAATGAGACAGGTAATGTCTGAAAAACAATCAATCTCCTCTGCCTCCTCCCGGTGTTCTGCAGAATTTCTCTGCTCGGTGAGAAACAACCAATCAGAGCCAGCATTAATCAGCTGGCCATGCTTATCAGGAAGTTTGATTTGGGATTGTTTATTTTAATGTAACCTGCGTTTGACTTTGAATGAATGTTTCCTTTTTACTTGACATTATTTGATATAGACACTGTTATGAGATTTATTCGACTCATGTCTAATTTAGGCTGTTAAGAATCTTACTGTTAAATAGTTAGGTGACTTTATTGCCAGATAGTAGCACTTACACATAAAGCGAAAAATGAACAGCCAATCCAGGTGATCGGCAGTGATCGGCCCCATGGGTGATTGGAATCAATAGTTAAGACAGACTCTTTAAATAGATTTCTTTAAAAGAAAATCTATGCTAAGGGGAGTCTTACACAAAAGGCATAAAACTGTGATGAAGTAAAGCACTCTATATGTTAAACTACAAAGGTTGTCTAGCAGGCTTTCATGATGAACATTTAGATAAAATGAGTGATGGAAGTAAAAAAAGTCATTTTCATTTTATGACATTTATTGACTGTGACATTTTGGTCAAAGTCACAATCAAGACGTTCAAAAGTTAGTAAAACCTTAAGGAGCCACATGATGTGACCTCTTACTTCAGTTCTTGTTTTCTGAATGAACCTTCTTCTACTATCATATCAAATGATCTGTTTTACAATTTTGTAAATGATGATTTATCGTATAATAAATAAATAGAATTCAGCCTGGCAGAGATAGTGTCAAAGCAACTCTGTAAAAAGGATAAAAAATATTGTGCTAATCTTCTTTTCTCTACATTAACCTCCAAATGTGAAGATCAGTGTGAAAGAAAACATGAGAAAATTAAAACATGTTTAATGGAGCAGAATGGCAGACATTCAGAAAAGAAAGAACTGACACCTTTCCTTTCAGGACATTCATGTTGTTGTTTTCAAATATTTACTGTGAGAGAGGCAAACAGCTCTCAGAGAAAATTAAATATAATAAAAAAAATTGCTGTGAAAAAAAAATGAGCGTATGCGCTCTTCTAAACATCAAGGAGAAGAGCAGAAATGAAAAAGTGTTGAGTACTGAGACACATTCATGACAATCTTAGAATATTAGGAACACACCTCTACTTTATCAGTTTACAGCAATGCATCAGTACAAATTATATTGAACCACAATATTTCTGATTTATTTGAGAGAATACCTTTTATGTCAACAAAGAGCTTGTTTTATCTACATCTGTTGCAAATTCAAATGAAGCGAAGAGACAATAGGTACTAAACAACAACAACAACAACAAACCAATCAGTCAAAAAAAATAATCTAAACTATTTTCCCTGGCAGTCAACACCAGTTGAAATAAGAATAAATGTTGTACTTAATTGATCAGTTTTTGGAAAGTTGCAGAACTGAAACTAATTTGAAATAAAGTATGCCTTGCTTTTTATTTTTATTATTGTATTTCAATTTTTATCATATTATTATCAAATGCAATTTTATTTCCTATTTTATCTTATATCAATTAGTGGCGCTGTAAATATTATGAAGGACTTTGGTCAGCTGATATTGCTGTAATGGTGCAATATGAATACACTTTGATTTGACTTTAAAAAAAAAAAAAATCCAGTAAAGTTTACAACCAAGTCTGCAGTCTTCGCTATGTAATACAGCATAATATGGACTTAAAATATTTTAAAATTAACAATATCGGAAAGATACATAAATAAATCTGTAAAACTTTGGGTTTAAATCCAGGTGAAAATTAGTTTCTTTTTTTTCAACATCCTAAATGAAACCTACCCACTTTGTATGGCGTTAAAACAACTCGGGAAACCAAATACAAACCACGGCTATCAGGATCCCATAAACATACAAAGCAGACACCACAGCACCTCCAACACAATAATTACTTTTACATAGCAAATAAATTTACAGGCTGGCCTAATGATTTAGAAAAAAGCCCTAATGCTGTTTATGGTGACCGCAGGATCAGGATTCTATTTTCATCCTCAAAGCTTACTTATCAAATATCACAGGAAAATAAATCCTCCACCATCTGCTGGGATCATTATAGCATTTCCCATTCAAACAGGGCATGAAAATGACATTTAAATGAAAAATATTAAAATCTGTCTATATTTGTAGAGCCACCTGTACTGTATGTAAATGTACTTAGCAAAGGCCTATACTTGCAGAAGGTCTTAAAGCTACATCATTTCAATGTATGGCAAAGATCCAGGAATGAACAAACGGCAGAGGAAGAGAAAGCCATCCAAACCAGTTTCAGTCAGAACATACAGACAGCATTTGTTATCCAAGTCAAATTTTACTCAGAATGATCTCAAGGATTGGTTAATTTTCTTACAGTCTGCGTCTTGTTTTGTCTGTCTTCTAAATAGCCCAGAATGAGTTTCACATGTATGCTGTGCTTCATTAACCTATGCAAAAAAAAAAAAAAAAAAAAAAATGGGGGACAAAAAAAAGGTAGCCAGAGACGAAATAAATCAATGATCATGAGCTGAATGTGCAGGAGACGCTCTGGAGAGCAGGACAACTGCTGGACAAAGCAGTCTGCTTTTTACTGGGAGGGAAGCATCACCTGCAGGCCAGTGCTGGGATGGAAGTTCTGCTTGAGCATAGGCAGCCTGTGCATCAAGAGGAGGCTGTTACTTAGCCATTAAACACTTTAAAATCAAGCCCTGGAGACAATAATTTTTTTTATTACCCAGTAATGCATTAGGGCTGGCTAGTTGTATGCATCAATCGATGAATACATATTTTTTTCAATATTCACATACAGAGTAAAAGCAGTGAAAAGTGAAAGATGTTTGCTCTGAGGAATCTTCCGGTGCAATGCAGACTTTCTTTGATGCTGCTGGTTGAATACTTTGTTCACTGGGTTGTTTTGGGTCATGATCATTCAGAATTAAGTGAGATAATTTTGTGAAAGCCATACACACACTCAGTGTGTTTCACTTTGATGAATAGGACAGGTTTGAGCAAATTATTCAAACTAATATTTTCAACAACAAACAACACTTTCCCATCATTAAGGGCACAGTAAAAGCTGGAGAATAACCTAACAAAAATGTTTTGATTTTAATTTGATAACATTTTGGTGTCCAAAATGAAGGCCCATGACCAGTAAAATAATACAAGACATGAACAAAAACTGAACACCTAAGTAACCATAACAACATCAAACCAGACCTGTAAGTGTTACCTGTAAGAAATGTAGGTAAGTGTGGCAACAGTGTGTGCTGGACCTGCTTCGTGTGGAGTATGCCGAGGTGTGTGTGTGTGTGTGTGCGTGCTTGCTTGTGTGTGTGTGTGTGGTGCCTACCCTGTGCGCTTGGTGATGGTGCCCAGAGTCATGGGCTGCTTGATCTGAGCCAGAGGCAGCACCACGGTGAGGCTGGGCAGCGGAGTGAGCCGAGGATTCCCCATGTTGTTGTTGGTGAAGTTGTTGTACGAATCCTGGTTGCTCAGCTTGGCTGCAAGACACACATGCAGAAAATTAGCCAAAATGATTCCAACTGGACGGTTGCTGAACAAAGAATGCAGAGACAAAGATCTCAGAGAAATGTTTTGATTCATTTTAGAGGAGAAGGGAACAAATAAACAGAGTCAAATGAATGCTGGAAACCTTTAATCCATTATTCATCCTGCAGTATGTTTTCAGTTCAGCTGCCTTTTCAGCTGCCTTTTAATATTCAAATCTGATCACTTAGACTCAAATTTAAAACGTCATCTGACATTACTTCTAACCACACCACCAGAAAACCGTCTTTGAAATCAGCCCACCTTCCTTTGCCTCGACTGAATCCTGGGATATTTGTTTTCCCCACTTGCTCCCTCACAAACACACAACTCCAGGTTCAAGGCCTCCCGTGGAACGACTGGAAATAACCAGCTCAAGATGCTATATTACAAAGACTCTGCTTGTAAGCCCGGCAGTCTCTTAATCAAGGCCAATCAACAGGCTCTCTGCACACTGGTGCAACCCACATGCGTGCACATATGGGAAAACACATCACAAAGACAGATGATCCAGAGAATCACATCTCAACTCCCATATGCCGATGAGCTGGAGTCAAACCTAATCAGGCCATGTCAAAGGCCTAATGATCCTAACCAGCTCCATCACTGCAGCAGAGTGAGGCTGCTAGTCCACTTACTGTTTATTTCACTCTTTTACTGTCTGACTGCAGACATTCAGCAAGCCTTCACCTTACTGGGCAGAAGGAAACATGGAACACTTGATATCTGGCATAAAACAGCCAGCGATTAAAAATCACTTTTAATTTAACACCAACTACAGTACAATTACATACCGTACTTTAATTTAAAGATTACTGTATCTTGGAGACTATAAGTCACATTAGTCAAACAATGCATCATTAAAAGAAGAGTCATACTACAGCATAGGTTCATTTATTTGGAAATTGTCAAACATGAGGGTGGCCTGGTCCATGTTAATGTGATCTGGTTTGGAACCAGATCGTCCCGGTGATATTCAGTTGTGTTTCAACAAACTTACAGAAACTGGGTGTTCTGATGTGTTTTAAATCAGAGCGGTCAGAAACGGCTTGTCTCCACCGGTGCAGTGCACATCTGAGTGGAGAAGCATGCAGAGTAAATCCCGGGTGGAGAGAGGCAGTTGAATAGCATGAGGTGGCAACACCAAGAAGGTCTGCCTGCAAAGTCAGTTCATTCAACTAGTTAACCACCAGAGCGTGGAGATATAATAGCACCGTTTATAAGCTTCAACAAGTGTTGTAGCAATTTCAAATGTAGCACTGATAGATAGACAGCTACGGCAGGAAAATCTGATGGTCAGAAAGCCGGCAGCACCTGGTGGATTTGTTCCTCCAGCTGCTGTGCTTTTGGTTTTCTCGCGGCTGCAGACAATAATATTTAATCCATGGTTTGTGTATGTCACTATGAATTAATTTATAGCTCATCAGTCAAACGCACGTGAAATGTTTCATTCACAATAATAATTAAAAAAAACTGCAGCAAAACGAGTTGTTCTAAAACGTAAAGGAAAAGGAAGGATTTACGAGCACGATACATCCACTTTAAGTCACTTTTGATAATTGAGGCATTTTTATAACTGAATGTAACAGTTACTTGACTGCACTATAAAATGACAATATGTACCTACAAAATACTCCCTCTAAATATTAAAAATTTAATTATTTTCCCCTCTCTACAAAAATATTTTGTTGAAAACAATATTTAAAAAACAGATCAGTAAGTGCAACAGTGGAAGACAATTTCTTTTACCCTGAACCCCCCCAAAAAAACAAAGGAAACGAACAGAAGTGGAGAACAATGCCTTGTGTCTACTATTTTTGTTGTGGTAAATGTAAGGTTGCACAAAAAAAAGACAAAAAAAAACACAATTACATCTAAACAGACACATTAAACTGCAGCTGTATGGACATGCGGATTATATGACAAATAAGTTTGTAATCCTGTGACAACAGTAAGAACAAAAAAAAAGTATATACTGCTGGCAGCCCAAGGAAAATTCCAAGTTCAAGTGCTTTCAAAAGAAATAAAGAGCAAACCAGCGGGAGCAGCACAATACGCTCTCTGAATGTTTTCCTTGTTCCATTTGTTGCCTTAATAGATGAGTGACAGCCACGTAACATAAAGCAATGAAAAGCAGGAAGGGGGGACGTGAAGACAAAGAAAACAAGACCCACATCAAACGCAACAATAAAGGTAAAGCAGCGGAGAGCCTCGTCATTATCTGGAAGGAGCGATCAAGAGGAGGCTGAATGTGAGCGGAAAGGGAGCGCTGAGTGTTTTGGTCCAGTCTTTTAGATCATTAACGTGTAGCTCTGAGTTTCATTAGTCCTGCCAAAGCTCTGCTTTGTGGTCCTCCATTGGTCTGTCTTTTAGACCTCCGGCAAGCCAACAATGCTGCATGACCTTCGCAGGGAGAGAGAAGACCATTACACAAACCTGTCCTTCATTCCCCCCAGTCGCCCCAACCCTCCAGGCCCCCACCACTCCTCTTCTGGTCGACCAACAGCGGCCTGTACCGGGGCAGCTCCTGAAACCCTTCACATTTCAAAAGTGCTACACCCTCAGAGCCTGGGCAGCCACCTTTTGTGTTGAAGGAAGGGGAGCAGATGAGGAAAAAAAATCATCTGCACAGGAAGCAGTCTGAAAAGCCATAATGGTGCTTGAGCTGAGAGAGGAGTGGAGCATGAGGATTTGGGGTGGGGGTGTCGATGAATTTCACATCCAAAACAGACTTTCACTTTTGCCCCATTGCTGTGTTTGTCGACAGCCCCTCCGCAGACCGGACTGTGCCCTGGATTGTAGAACAGGTGTGGACAGACTGAGACAGTGTGGCGCTGAGCGCTGCCGGCCAGACAGCCGCAGCCAGCATCACTGAAGGTCAAGAGGTCAAGACCCTCCAGACAGTGAAGACGTGTTGCAGATCAAGCAGTCAGAAGATGATACATGGACATGCATGTATCTGTGCCTGTGCACAAGGGATAATACATTGACATTCTGAATGTAATTAATGAAACTTTAATTTAACAATCAGACAAAATTTAGCATGGATTTTGTTGGTACTAGGTAAATTATGCAGCAAAAAATTGATTTATTAAAATGCTTTTTACATATTTAAAAAGGATTTTTAAATGCTTTTTACACATTTAAAGCATTTTTAAATGTGTAAACATAAATAAAACAGCATGAATGACTTTTTGCCATCAGAAAAAAAACTATAAACGCATCAACAAAATTCTCTGGTGACCAATATAAGGCAGTTTTTAGCTTTACTGGCCAGAACACTGACTGAAAATGACTCAAATGGTTTAATTAGAAATTGAACACAATGGAAGACTTTTCAACAAATTCTAATCCAGTAATAAACTAGGTGCTTCTTGTTTACTAGAAAGCGCTCTTGAAACCAGTGACTGGAAACTAAAATCAAACAATTATTTTCTTTTATCTTTAATTAAACAAATTTTCTTTCCAGGCTTAATGAGTGGACAAATATGTGAGGAAACATGTCCAATCAAACTCAATGTTGAAGCTGTTTCCTTAATAAAAATCTGCCTCCTTATCACCCAGCCACCGGAGCGTGGCTCAAAGTCTGAAATGAAAGCCACCTGTGTGAGGAGCCAGCCACAGCGATGCGAGGAAGATTACAGCCACGGCCAAGACAAAGGCAGAGAGTGAGAGGCAGATAGCTGAGAAGCCGACAGACAGATCCAGACAGAGGCTGGGATTTGATTAATGACCAGGGCGTGATGCGCCCAGGCTCTGATACATGACATCTCCATGGAAAGAAGATCCATCAATGCAAATCTGGCTCCGTCACAGTCGCACAGAGAAAAACTCTGACCCTGCCAAAAGAAAGTCGCATCAACACCTGACCCTCGCCTTTCTTTCTCAACTAATCCATCCGTCCGTCCAGCTCTCCTCCATCCATCCCTCCCTGTTTCAACAGCATTTGCATTCTCTTCTCGCATTAAGCCTCTCTCTCTCTCTCCTTTGAGCCCTTTCCCTCTCCTCAGCCTCCCCATGTCACGCTATCTCATGTTTCTATCCCCTCTTTTAATACCCAATTTGCATCCAATACAAGCAGGCTGCTTCCACTGAGGAGCCGACGTGCGAAAGGACAAGCTGTGAAGCCCTCGCAAACACTGTGTCTTATTTGAATCGTTCTGCCTGAGAGCAGATTTCAGTTCAAGGAAAAAACAGGGCAGGCTGGAGTGGAGGGGACGGGGTGTGAGGAGGCAGCAGGTTGGGCAGGTGACATGTTGACTGATGCTCCACGATTCAGGACATGCAGAGGATCCTGCAGCTGGGAGGCGGAGGTGAAGCGTGGGAAAGGAATCTGCAGTTCAGCATCCAGGCTGGGGAATACTTTTATAGCTCTGTCTTCCTTCTTTGAAGATGACATTTTGAAGTTGTTGCTTTTATCTTTGCCTGTTTTAAGGCCAAAAGCATAAAATGTATCGCTCAATGTGAATCCCAGAAAAGCAAACTAAACAAATATGCAAAGAGATGAAACTTTGTGAGTTAAATGATGAAGTGGGTGACATTTGGATTCGAAACTAAACAAGTGATGTAGAAATGATGTCTGGTTGAGCAGAGTTTCGTCAAGATAAAACTGCTTTCAAATGGAAAGTAAATGAGTTTTCCAATGGAGCAGATTGATTCTACACAGAAGTTTCATGTGCATCAATCCTGACAAAGAATGAGGAGACACACGCCCCGCTGATGAAGCAAAGTAAAGTGGTTAGCATGTCCTAACAAAAACACAGGACACAGCAGATTACTGAAAGGTCATGTGTGTCTAAAGTATACACTACACTGTACATTAAATCATCTGAAAAGTGTAAAAAAAAAGTCTGCTCAGAAATATTTGAGGATCAGTCAGAATGTTGCGCTTGACCTGATAAATCTGAAGGTGAAATGAAAATGTGCCAAAGGCCAAAACCAGCAACTCCAACAGAATAAATTCAGCAGTTCTAACCCAAAGGTTCTACATGAACTTTAATTGAAGTTTATTTTTTTAATTGAAAAATAAAGAAATACAAATACTAAATAAAGCTTACAATTCTTCAGGTGTTAAAATGTGTCAGCATGTTTGTGTTGATCTTGGCCGCCCTGCTGTAGCTGTCTGTGTTGCTGCGAGACTTTAAGGTCATTCCTTCACTTAGGCAAATCCATGAGCAGGTGAGCTTTATGGAAATGTTGCTTTTTACATGATTTTTGCATCAGTGTGAGGTACCTTGAAGTGCCAGGTCACTGATTTGACAAATTTGCAAGAAACACACACTTTGATGACTTATTCTAATGTTACCTGAACTTTTTAAGACTTTCATATATTCCTAAGGCCAATGATTGATTTTTTTTTACTTCATGGAGAAAAAAAAATATTTAAGGAGGTTGATAACATTTTGTCTTTTTTCATTTTTGAGTAATTTCCAATTTTATAAATGTGTAAATTAACTCCAGCTTAGATTTGCTGTTGGTTTTCAATTTCGGATTGTTTGAAACCCAAAATGTCCATTTAAAAATATCACAAAATACAAAAATTATAATCCAAAAAATATCTTTATTAAACATGGATTCTATAGTTTTGGAGAGAACAGATGTATTACTGTTATATGTGCAGGTGAAGAACAGCAGCTGCACGTATTCAGAACATTTAACACTTATCTCTTTAAAAGCAGAATGGAATAAAATATTGTTTTTGTTTTTTGATTTTTTATTATTTATTTTTTTTTACCAATAATCTACAAATATCAGTGACTGTTTTTACTGCTTAGTGTGTGGATTAAAATCTCCTGGATTCAATAACCGTGATACACCTGTATTTAAAGTTCATCGTTAAATTATTTTATGTTTCTATTTTTTTTCCCCAAGAAAGCATTCTATCTTATGCAATATTATATTTTATCAAGTATTTTGATGTAAGAATTGTAAAGAATTATTTTTGCTGTAAAAAAATCTTTTAGTAATATCACCACCTTCCTAAAACAATGGCCCAAGTTATTTATTTATTTTTTTTGCCTAAATAACTTTTGGCAAAAACAAAAAAAAAAAGACTGACGTCATTATTTTAGGAAGGTGACAATATTAATACTTCATTATTATATAATTAAATAAAAAGTATTTTAAAAAATTAAGACATTTTCATAGCATATATTTTTGTATTAGGCCTTGTTTCTGTTCACAAAAATTATTATTGAATTTCTTTCAAACAGGAATCATTAGGTCTAACTTTCCAGATTTCAGTCTTCCAACTTTCCCAGACATGTTAAAGGTGGGAGGAAAAGAAAGCAGTGGGTGAGGAAGAAGGAAAGGTGCAGCGGCAGCGGCAGTGGGGGTGAGGGCTGAGGGGTGGGGCTTTCTGAGCAGGAGGAGAAAGCTGTTCTTCCATCCCAATTCCCCAAAGTACTGTTATTAAAACACTCACTTCCACATGAGGGGGAAAACGAGGGAGACAGAAAAACAGAAGAAGGAGAAGAAAGAGAAATGGACGGAAGGGCAGGCTAAAAAGAGCTGAACACAAAGAGTGTGTGGGGTGTGTGTGTGTAGAGGGGGTTATGAGGGGGTAAGTACCGAAGGAGCGGGGATCCCCTACTGGACAAAGTAAAAACAAATTAAAAGCGCCTTTATAAAACACAGATGCTGCTGAAAAAAAAAAAAAAAACTTCCCATGATTTAGTCTTATGTCAGGGAAGAGGAGGGCTGGTGGTAAAGCCATCAGGACGTGCAGGACGTTCTCTTCTCTTCTCTTCTCTTCTCCCCCCGTCCTCGCCTCGCTCAGGTAATGCTCCACTGGAGGAATCTCTCTTCCCTTTTCCATTTTCACCCCTCTGCTCTCTCTTTGTACAGAAGCCTTCCCTCATTTGCTATTTTCAGTCGCAGTGAAGAGTCGAGGTCAGGCCGGCCTGTGTGAAAATGGCTTCCTGCCCGCTCTCCTGCTCCCAAACCGCAAGCTAAAGGGTTGCTTTTACTAATGGCCCTATTTGGGAAAACCTTCAGAACGTTTTGTATTTTTATCAACATTTCTCATGTCAAAATAGTTGAAAAACACGCAGATAGAAATTCCCAGGAAATAACTTTTTTTTTTTTCTAATTTTATCTCGAAACTAGGAAGCAGAACCTTGACGTTTCTTGTATAAGATGTAGTATATGAAAAACAAACAAAAAAAAAAAAAGGACAGCAGGGCCGAGGGAGAAGCAGCACAGAAGCAAGAACATTTCACATCTAGGAACATTTTCCTAACAAACAACTTCTAGGTGTGAAGACATCAGGCAGGCAAAGGAAAAAACAGAGCGGGAACACACAAGCAGCCCCCTGAAATCAGACCCACAAGTTTACAGCATGTCAGTATTTACAAGGCTTCATCAGACAGTGCTGGGTCGCCAACAAGCTGAGCCCCGGAGGGGGTGAGGCGGATAGCTCCGTTGGATCAGATGTCATCCACACTCCAGCCATATGTGTGTGTACAAGAGCACACACGTGTGCAAATATGTGCATCTCTAGTCCTGTTTGGGTCGAGGAGTTAGTCCCTCACAACGAGGAGCGGTGGGTTCCCGCGAGCGAATGGTGGAGACGGTGCAGGAGATGGCTGTGATGTGTGTGTGCGAGTGTGTGTGCTTGTGAATGGGAGTCATGGGGGGTGGAGATAAATTTACAGACAAATTAAAAATAAAAATACACACAAGTCAAATAGAGGCTCACTGTACAGAACATTTCTGTAGAGTTTCGTTTACATTTCCTTAGAAGACAAAAGCCAAAGTACACCAATATAATTCAGTTGTCTCTTAGACTTAGATTAAAAGCAAACCCTTCCACCTAAAACAATTGTTTTTAGAAAAATATATTTATGAATATATAACATCTATTGTTAATAACAGTTAGTTATGCAGTAAAATATGTCACTTTTTCACTTTAACCATCATTAGGAAGACGTTCTTCAGTAAACCTGATTAAAACCAGATCAAAGAGCAGCAACATGAGCAGAATCTGACCTCACAGTCAGCGAGCCAGCCGCTAAATCCCACTCTGAAAGCCCCCCCTCCCCTTAATAAGCCGGTGGTCCGATGGCGAACAGACAATAAGAAGGGTGGAGGGGAGATAAACCCGATGGTGCTGCTGCCCCGGCCCTGCTGCAGGGCCTGGTGGAGGCAGAAGGCATGCAGTCAAACACTCACACCGACTTAACACCTTTAACAACTCCTGCACAGTCAGGGAACTCCAGGCAGAAATCTATTCATCTGATCCATCAGGTTTCTTCATCTTAACATACACCTGAACTTTACTATATTATATTATATTATATTATATTATATTATATTATATTATATTATATCATATTATATTATATTATATTATATTATATTATATTATATTATAATGTCTGGTGTGACACATGCTCTGTGTTGAGCTGGTAAGAAAACTGTTTCAAAAATACTTTGACAACAAGTTAGTTTACTGGGAATAAAAAAAAAAAAAAAGATTTTTGAGGTTTCAAAAATAGGAAAATATGAGATCATACATGTAAACTCTGGTGCAGATTAGAATTCATTTATAATAAAAATGTATCTTAATTTTTAGCCAACAAGAATATGGGTGTATCATACTTCCAAAATGTTTTAATGACATGAGTTTTTTTTAAGCTTAGCCTGGATAATAATGTGTCATCTTTTCGTTCTATAAATGACATTTGGATTACATTCAGGAGGTCTGGAACCGATTTAGTTCACCATGTAAAACAATGATTTGTATAAAAGAGAATAAAAATGGTGACAGTACAGCAGCACAGAAAGCATCTAAAGCCTATTGATTGATGAAGGAAGAACACAGCTTTCCACAGGGCAGGCACTGAGCTGGGAGCCACAAGTGCCTTCTGTGTGTAACAGCAAGCCAGCTTTATTTCTTTATCTCTACCTTACAATTTTGCAAATCAAATAATGATGAGTGCAGCGGCGAGCAGCCGGTGATAAGAAGGTTTAGTGGTTGTGGGGATTGAGTTATTAGGGTTCGCATAAAAACGTCAGAGGTCTCTGGCGGAGAACGGCTGCCGGCCAAGATACATATTCCTCGTACTGTGTATTTTTGGTCGCTTTAAAAGCCTTGGAAGTACAGGGGAAGGCTAATTTTCAGGGTAAACAGCTTGTTCGATTGCTGTGTGGTTTTGCGCTGAGCTTTCCGTTTATTGACTCAAGCCAAGCTGGGCTCTGGCTCCTCTGCCGACCACAGCCTGCACAAGCCTGCAGACCTCCGTCGGAAGCACAGAGCATGAGCCGCTGACACTTCTTACCTCTCTGATGGTGCTCCACTGTACACTCAAATGTAGAAAGCCTCACTCTCAGGAGTGCACAGAATGACCATGGGATAAAAATGCTTTTATGATTCAGCTGCTTCCTCTAAATAACGAGCAATCTGTTGGTTAATATATTTAAGATACAACAGGATTCAAATCTAATGCAGGGTTTTATATTCTATAAAATGTCTGTATTTTAAAAATACGTTCAAGTGAGAGGGATGCAGGGGTTAAAAAATATCAGAAGGCTGTAAACAAAAACATTTAAAAGCATGACAATAAATATCTATGAAAATGGTTCTGATTGCCAATCATGATATAGTTTCAGATCTAAGTGGGGGTTGGGATGGAAGACTAACACAGAACAACACAGGAAAATGAAGCGTTAAATACTACCATGGTTATCCAAACAGAGTTCTGGTTTTAAGAATAAAAAACAATTGTGAGCTGCTAGTTGAAGGAAGCAGCCACCTGTGAAACGTTCAGACGCTGCAGAAATGAGCCCACTCATCCTCTCTTGTCACATTTGCATTCAGGCTAATCCCTTCCAGCAACAAGTCCAGTTTCACCAGTCCTGCACTGTGTGACGAGCAGCCAGGCTGCTCCACACTGCCTGCAACCCTGACCATACAGCGCCACACAGAGGCTTACTGCAGTACTAAAACTGAGCTCTGCCACAAAGAAGAATTCACTGACTTAAACCACATATAATCAACAGTGTTAGAATGACTTTAAGTGTAGTATCTGTAGTTCAATCCCAGCTCATTGTGTTGATCATCCTGTTCATTTGTAGAATCTCTAGAAAACAGAAAGACAAAACATCTCAGAATTATGAAAGATATTTATTTGCTCCTAATCAGGTTGACATTTCAGGCTCAGAGATGCTGCTGGAGGTAAAACAGACAACTTTCCTCTCAGTCTGGTGACTGAGCGAAGGCAGACCTGCTCACCTGAACTGCAATCTGCTCTGATTTAAGCATGAACAGTGTAACCTACTCTGGTAAAGCCATCTACCACCTCTGTGTGTTTCAGGAGGAATTCTAAACGTTTTATGTCGGATTTTTGCAACACACAGTCCCAGAACAGGGTCAACAGGAGGCCGTGCACATACGTGTCACACACCAGCAGTTATGAGGTAATGTTTTCTTGACTTCTGCTTCTGCAAAGCGTTGGTGTTTTTCACCACAGGACGATGACTGACGGAGGCTGGATGGGATGGGGGTGGGGGCGATAGGGAGAGATAGGGCGAGATAAAACACAAGTCCAAAGCTAAATAAGCAAGCCGTCCGCCGCTAATAGCAGAAAGGAAGTATCCCTTTATCAACAAATGAATTAACAGTTTCCCGTCACACCTTGTTTTCAGCCTCCCCCTCTCTGGTTCTCTGTCTGAACCAGCGCCAGGGCCCAGATGGCCCAGTGATCGGACCACCACCACTTCAGCTCGCTGAGGAAACAAATCTGCTGCACTGACTTACAGCCCAGTGTTGATGTCTTGTACTCCTGATGCTGCATGCACAGGCAAAACTAGCAACCAGGGATGAAAAATAAAGACGATGGTTATAAAATCCATTGACCAGAATGAAAATATTTCTCCTTACAGTAAGGCGATAAACTCAGAGTTAGGACTTATTGATAAGTTGCTTTAGAAATAGGCAGCTTATCAACAGGATTCTCACCATATGAAAACTTTGAGCAAAGAAAATACTTTGATTCAAAATATTTTATTTAAAAAAATATGTTGTTTCTCCTACAAATAAATTAATTTAAATTAATACATTTATACCCTGTATTTATGTACAGTTTGGTCACCTTCATAAAAGGTTTGTTACACAGACTTAAAAAACATTAGTGCAGTATTTTTTTTCTTGGAACAGTCTAACACAAGTAAAAGAAGCCGATATTGTTAATCAGTCACTGTCTGCTCTGGTGGAAAAGCTGCTTCTATTTTGTCTACATGAGCTTTGAAAACAGCTTTACCTTAATAAGAGTGACAGGTTTAGCTTCCAGACCATAATGAAAATATTTCTAAACAGCTGAACTGTAAGGAAATCCCAAATTATTTCTCTGATCTAAACACCTGGCAGGTTTAGATTTACAAAACCCATTTCATTTGACCAAGTTGCTTCTTGTGACAGGAAGTACTGTTTGCATTCTGAATATATGGAGGAGTTAAAGATTAGGGTGTTAGCGAGGAGACCTTCTAGCCTCATAGCCTTAGAGCTCATCAGCAATGATTAGTTATTAAAATACCAGCCAAAGCATGAAAAATGCTTCAGAAGGATGTAAATTATTATTACTTCTTTTTCATTAAAACATTAAATGTTTTAATTTTATGTTTAGTATGTTTATTAAAATGTTTTTTAATAAATATAAAACCTTTTAAATAGCTTACTACTTGTTTCTTCAACGGTAATTGGAGAGGAAGTAGGGAGGAGATAGAAAGGTAAGACATCCAGCAAATGGCCCCAGGCTGGGAATCGAACCCCAGGCGACAGCGTGGGGGACTACAGCCGCTACACCTGAGCCACTCAGCGACTCTGTTTACCAGATTTGAGAGGAACCTTTCTGCTTCTCTGACAGGAACCAACCTCTGGGTAGAACGAAGACAGTTTTCAATTGAAATATGAATAAACTGTATTTAGGCTTTACTGTAATATACAATGCGGTAGCAAAATATGAAGTTCGTTTGAATATAAAAGCAACAACAGCGGCTCCTGCTGCAACCTCAATAACCTCTGTCCTGCGCCACCGACCTGCACTCACTAATCTGGGCTCATATATGCTGGCTTCCAAACAAACCAAGCTTTACAGCGTGGGACGCTCACATAATGGGTCATCACCTCAAAAAACAATACATCCATCACACAAAAGGAAGGCTTTGGGGGGAAAAAAACCACGGGGCCGAGAAACTGGATCCAGGGACACAAATAGCCCTTCCAGATTTTAACAGTGACAAGAAGACAGCCAATTGCACCCTCTATTTTTAGGACTGCCGCTTGCTCGGACTGGCAGCTTTGAGGAGGATGTGTACTTTTCTACAGTTCCTTCCCAAAAATCAACGCCGGCCTTGTTGGCGACAATCACAGCGCAGCTGTTGTGGCTAGGTGGCCCGGCCCCGGCCTGCCTCACCCCGCCGCTCTCTGCCAGGCTGGAGGAAAACCACCTCAGCTGCCCAGAATTTCACACCCGGCTCACAAAAACAGAAGGAAGGCGGACACAACAGCAAAAGTGACTCTTTGTTTATGTCTGGTGAAAAGTGGACGAATTATGGTGGTTTTGTTAATACCACTGGCATTGCTGACAGAGGAGACAGCAGGCATGTCATGAAACAGTGGCGATGAATTAACTTCAGATTACCGGAAACACACAACTGACGAAACTCTGTGACTCCAATCTCACTTGTGAGCTGAGAGTGATGTACTGAATTCTGCAGATCTCTCTTGGTCAGATCTTGGAGTTTCCGTTAAAGTATTTCAGGCTAAAAAAACATTCTTGAGTCTCTGGTATAATACTGATAAAAGAATCACAACATGACAACTGCAGTTTAAAAACTGCTGTGCAAAAAGATAATTGAGCTTCAAAAATTCACAACATCTACAAACAAGAAACTGAAATGTAAACAATAAAATATTTAATCTATGAAAACATTGACTTTTCCATGAAAGATGTTTCTGATCCACTCCTTTTGAACACCTCACCGTATAAATGATCAGTGCTGTAGACAGTTTATCTTCTTCAAACGTGTGTACACACACACACACACACTCAGTTTAGTGTCACTGTGAAGACTAATTGTTGACAGGTGGCCTTAATGCCTTCCTTTGAAACAAAAGTGTGATTTACGAGCAGGCTCCCCAAGACCCTGGCTTTCAGCGCTGCTACTACAAACTTATCTTTCCTTCCCTGTGCCTGTACCCCAACCCCCACCTATGTACCCCATCTCTTGTTTTCCCTCAGTTACACCTCATTATTTTGCTTGTTCACTTTCACCTGGTGCCCCCCTCAACTTTGATGTTCCAATGCCACTCAGTCTCTCATCGCTCAAAACCAAGTCTCCAAAGAGATCCTTTAATGTTTGATGGTCTATTCCTCAGTTTGGAGGAATGTGAGTAGTTTGGTATGGAGGTTAAAAAGAGGTCTGAGTCATCACAAGAAAGACAATAAGGAAAAGAGGAAGCTAGGACACAGTCTGTCAGTGGAAGTGTAGGGATGTGAATGTTTGATGCATAAAGCTGTGAGGTCTGTGATACGCATATGAAAAAAACATCAACCTGCATCCGTTGTCCAGACTTTGGTCCCAGTCAGAGAGGAGAAAACAGACTGTAGGAGAAGCTCTTCAAACAAAATATATTACAATGATTTTAAATAGACTGGAGACAATCATTCCACATTTGTGTAGTCAAATTCAAACTGGCAGAAAACCATGAAGTAAACCACATTTAAAATTCCAGCTTGCAGATCAGTAATTATACTCTTCACAAAAACTTACAAGATAACCCTGAATGTTGTAATAAAATGCTAAATAAACAAAAATGACTAGAAATGTGCTCCTACTGCATATCCATGTACTATTCAGTATGTGTACTCTATTTGGTTGGGCCTCTTCTTGCATGAAATACTACATCAATGCGCTGTGGAATGGAGATGAACAGCTTGTAGTTCTGCTGAGGTTCTGGAAGCCCAGATTGCTTTGATATCTACCTTCAGGTCACCGGCCTTGTTGGGTCTAGTGTCTCGTCTTCCTCTTGACAATACTCCATGGACTCTCAAAAGACTTTAGGTCAATCCAGCACAATAGCACCATGGTCATTAAAGTAGGTACTGGCACCTTTGGCAATGTGTACCGTTACCAAGTCCTGCTGGAAAATGAAATCAGCATTTCTATAAAGCTCTGCAGCAGAAGGAATCATGAAATGCACGAACCATTGAAATAGTTGAATTTCTATATAGGCTGTTGTGGCGACGTTGGATCTGATAAAACCCGATGGACCAAAACCAGCCTGTGACATGGCATGTCCAAATCATCACAGACTATGGAAACTAGGCGTTAGGCCTCCAATAACTTAGATTCTCTAACTTCCCACTCTTCCTTCAGATTCGGGACATTTATGTTTTAAATGAAATGTGAAATATACTTTTATCTAAAGAGAGCACATAGGACCACTAAGCTAAAGTCTAGTACTGTGTCTCCTTAGCTCAGGTAAGGCACTGATTGTGTCTCTTGTAAAGGAGAGGTTTAAACACAAGGAATATGACAGTTGTAGTCCATTTCCTGAGCACACTATGTATACTGGTTATTGTAACATTGACTCCAGCTGCAGTACACTCCCTAGACACCCCAGGGTACAACACTCAAAATGACATCAGAGCGTAAATATGCCCTTGCCCAGGAAAACGCTGCCAATGAAGATGCCAATGAACACCCATCTTGGCTAGAACAGAACCAGACTTTAACTGGCTGAAGTGAGACTAGACCATGGAGAAGAGAAACTTGTGAATCCCCCTCACACTCCTGAATGGTCTTCTGAGCCTGGAGGCTGTGGTTATCCCAGTTGCATTGTGTAACCTAATGTAACATAATCTTCCCATCTACTTAACTTTCCATTAATGTGCTCAGACACAGCACTCCATCAGCATCCAAGTTTTTAGTAATAACCAATTGTGGCTTCAGTTCCCTGTTGAGTATCCGAGAAACCAAACTTTAGGTATTGATTGACTGTAAGGAATAATCATTAAAATAACAGATATGCATCGATTCAAAATTTGTCCCTCTGTGTATAATGAAGCTGCACAAAAGTAAATTTTTTTTGTATTGATTTACTGAAATAAACATATGTATATATATTTTATGATACTGAAATTTATTGTGATAGACCTGCATGGTTTAGCATGTTGCTCTAAACACCTTAAGATATTTCATAAAATATGAACGTTGACAAAAATAAAAAATAAAAAGAAATAACAAAAATGTGTTGTGGGTAAATATGTTTTACTTTTTCAAATAATTGAATAATTCATTAAACATTAAAATTGTTTTGGAGAGTTGAACGGTAAGACAATCATATTTCTAAGGAATGGATGACAACAACATCTCTAACGATAATGTCACTCTGGGGAAACTTCCCCTGACAGCCCCACTTTACCCAGAGCCACCAGTTTCACCTACAACTGAAACAGTTGCAGAGGTTCAAAGATAATTTCCACTGTAAGCTAAAACCAGCTTCATAAAATCAAGTTACAAAATAAGACATAAAATACATCCTGTTATGTAAACTTATTCACTAGTCGGTTAGCAGTCATTCAGTTCTTTGAAGTGTTTACCAAGTTCCCAGCATGACCCCGGCCACAGCAAAGCTATCAAAGCTCAGGGTTATTCCTGGAAGCCAATCACTGATGAGAACTGTGATATTTTACACTGAGTAACACCTCTGGGTCAAGCAGTGCAGTTGGCACAAGGTATGTGTGTATCAGTGTGTATCTGCTGTGACTTGGTACACAGAGACAGTGTGAGCAGCCTGCAATGGTGTTTGACAAACAAGCTAGACAAGGTCCAGAAAGGCAGGGCGGAGCTACTAAAAGAGCTACTGTCATGATCAGTAACTGGAAAGAGACACACACACATGTATTTCTACCCATATTAGAACTTTGTATTGACTTTCATACATTTTAGTAACCGCATATTCCCCAAACCTAATTCTTGCTAGTCTATTCCTAACCAAAACCTCATTCACACCGTACCTCCAAATCTAACCCATAACCCCCCACAGGGGGGTCCAATGTATTAGGGCTGGGTTTTGGTCTGAAGAACGTTAGCAAATATGACAGAAATGGTTCTAAATAGGGCAGCTAAACCCTGTTTAGCTACATAGGGTATCCTGTATGTACACAAACACATACATACACAGAGAAATGTGTTTTATGGTAGAATAGAAAGATAATTTTCATTACCTATAAAGTACTGTATTTTCCGCACTATAAGGCGCACCTAAAGACCTTCAATTTTCTCAAAAGCCGACAGTGCGCCTTATAACCCGGTGTGCCTTATATATGGACCAATATTGAGCCACAACAGGTCTCGCAACTACGGTAAGCAGCCACCGACTTCATTTTCCCCCATAGAAGAAGAAGCACGCGGTGAATACTGGGCTCATTATGAGAATTTGAGGTATATATATTAGGATTCAATAGATGGCAGTAGTGCAACAATAATGGATGCAAGCTGTCGTTAAAATCTAAAGAAGAAGAAGCGTGCGGTGCATGCTGGGATATATGACTGCGCGAAGCCTGCCGTTTCATTTCCATTTGTGTGTTTGTGTAAAAACCCCAAAATGGCTCCTATTAAGACACGCTTATGACACTGAGTTTAAACTCAAGGCGATCAGTCACACAGTAGAACACGGGAATAGAGCAGCAGCGAGAGAATTTAACATTAACGA
>CAEFZX010005583.1:0-11886 GCA_903066825.1 Alfaro cultratus | reverse complement strand
AAGTAACTTTAATCTGATTACTGGATTTGAAATAGCAACGCGTTAGATTACTCGTTACTGAAAAAAGCGGTCCGACGTCAGTAACGCGTTACTTTGTAACGCGTTACTGACAACACTGTAAACGATTATGTCGAATAATATTTTGCATCCATATTAGGGATCCTCCCTCGATTTATCCATGAATAACCACCATCTCCAGTCCAATAGCAATTTCTTTCTTTAAAAAAAATCTAATTTTCAGCAACATAATATGCTACAGCCTTTACCTGGTTGCCAGGACTTGGAAAAGACTTGAACACTTGTTCTTTTTGTTAGCTTTGTTTGTCACAAAGACTTCCTGACATGATTCCTGCAGTGCCTCTGGATGTCAGTCTCGTCTGTCCTCAGCATCAGCTGAGCTTCAGCACTTTGATTAGATCTGTCTCTAATCAATGTCCCTCCACAATGCACCGCACCACTCTTTATTTATAGTGAGTCTTTACCAAATAATATACTTTTTTAGTTGCCATGGAGATAGTTGAGTGTCTTTCATTTGAAGTATACATAACTAAAATGATCTCTGTGGCAACTGCAGTGAGAAGTTAACAGAGATTTTTTAGGAGCTACTATATCTTCATTTAGTCAAAGTACAAATAATTAAAATTTTAACTCGTTAAAAATAGAAGAAATATTAGATTTTAACAGACCAACAACAATTGGAATAAATTAGTCTTTCTTTTCATTTACACCCAAAAGTAAAACTTTTATGTGGCTAAAATAGGTCAAATTGGCAATATACTAAAATTCTCACTGTGTTTTAATGATTCGCAGCCATATTGGTGATAAACCTCAAACTTCCAAATTCTGTTGATATTTTGATGTCAGAGTTTATCTTTCCCACTTAAAACTCAAAACAGAACATATGTTTTTAGTGTAAGTGGAACAAAAAATAATTAAAATCTTTGTTTTCTGACCAAATTCAGCCTGAAAAACAAGAAAAATTACCAAATCCCTCAGCACCAATAATCCCTACAGTCAGACTGCTATTAATAATAACTGTTATTATTTGTACATTTATTATAGCTCTTTTGGTAACACTTTATTTGACAGGTTATGAATAAGACTGACATAACACCTGTCATAAACATGAATAAGTCTTCATGAATATTTATGACTATCGTCATAAAGTGTCATTTGGTAAATCATGACACTTTTAATACAAAGTTGACATTATTCAAAATGTCTTCGTTACAACAACTTGACATTAACCAAGAAATCATGATCTGACATAAACTTTAGCTTTAATAACATAAAGCTACAGTTTAATTAGTAATACTTTTATGACAAATTTATGTCAGATCATGATTTCTTGGGTAATGACAAGTTTTCATAACAAAGACATTTTGAATAATGTCAACTTTGTATTAAACGCGTCATGATTTACCAAATTACACTTTATGACAACAGTCATAAATATTCATGAAGACTTACTCATGTTTATGACAGGTGTTATGTCATGTTTATGACAGGTGTTATGTCATGTTTATGACAGGTGTTATGTCATGTTTATGACAGTGTTATGTCATGTTCATGACGGTGTTATGTCATGTTTATGACAGGTGTTATGTCATGTTAACGACAGGTGTTATGTCATGTTTATGACGGTGTTATGTCATGTTTATGACAGGTGTTATGTCATGTTTATGACGTGTTATGTCATGTTTATGACAGGTGTTATGTCATGTTTATGACGGTGTTATGTCATGTTTATGACAATGTCATGACAGTCTTATTCACAACCCGTTAAATAAAGTGTTACCGATTTTTTTAAATTTGTTTTTTAAATTTTTCTTACTTGCCCCAATAACAACAATATCAACATTTTGTTGTCTTTTTCCAATGAAAATAAATGAAGTCTAAGTCCAAAAATCCCAGAACCACATTACCATAAAACACTCAGATTCAGAAACGTGTCAGTGTATTGTTTTTTTATATTTTACTCAAAGTCCTGAGCCAGCGCTCAGCTTCAGGATACAGAGAAAAACATTTGGGCATTTCAGTAAATAAACCCAACAGGCAGGGAGGGGACAGGTATGGAAGACATACACCAAGAGGCAGGGCATGGTTTAAAGAAGAAAATAAAAATATTAGCTTATCCTGTAAAACTTCCAGCACCTTAAAACCAAATTCTGGTAAGTTTCTTTACATTTCTTTGGTGTTTATTACTTTAAACCAGCAAGCAGAATTAAATCTAAAGAGAGGAATGGTGAAACAGTGGTAAACATTTGGTTTTCTGATTATGACACTTTGGTGAAGAACATGTAAACAGCAGAGAAGTGAAGGTAAACAGATCAGAACTTCATGTCTCAAAACATAAAACCAAATGAAATCGGAGATTTTTCTTTGTTTTGGCCTCTGTGCAACATCGCCTCTGTAAGGCTGTTGCACAGAGGCATTCTGGGAAACGTCCAGCAAAAAGAAAAGAAAATTAATGAAAATATATGAATGTGGAGCGTCGTAGTTTAAAGTTTTGGTTGTGACCATTTGTTTTAAACACATTGCGGTCTCAATTTTAGTGGTGAAAGTTCACGTTGTGGAAACTTCAGCCCAGAACCTGCAGGGGAACAGATGTGTGTTAGAAACGGTTAAGCTGCTGGTTCCATTCCTGCCTGGCATGTTGGTGTCAAAAAGTAGTTTTATCCAGTTATTAGTGAGAATAAATGATGCACATTTTATGGAGAAAGTTTGGTCATGTGTTAAAAAGTTTCATTGCACCCTTAGTAGTGCATGTGTACTGGTGTTTCTGGTGTTTTACTGCAGTTGGTAATGATTGAATCTTCATTAGTGCAGATAGAGTTTCTGCATAGAGTAGTATGACAATATATTTGTAATGAGTTTTTTTTTCTTCAAACTACTTCTTTTCATTCAAAACTTAAGTTTTATGTCAAGATGTGGCATGCTAAACTTTAAATGAATGAAATAAACAAATAAATGGATATTTTGTTTTTAGGCCAATGTGAGAACATTTGAGTATCATTTGTCTTGATTTCATATACGGAGCCACATCAAGATCATTAATCTCAAAGGGCCGCTTGTGGCATAATGTATTCTCATTAGCAAACTATTAAAAGCTCTCTGTGTTCAATTTATACTTCTTATAATTTAATAATTTTCAGCATCTTTTCACGCTGATGTAATTTGGTTCTATACAAATGAAACTACAGAAGAGGTTTAGGGCCAATGAAGAAAAAAATCAGAATTTTGATTTTGTGTCAAAATCTAAATAAACAAACATTCTTAGATTAGATGTAATACCGACAAAAGCCTTTAAAACCTGTGAAATATGTTTGATTGTTCATTAAATCATAGAAACGTGAAAAGAATTTTAAAAAGTCTTAAACGCACAACACAAAACTTTTGTATTTTGGGACGTCTGATTGATAACCTGATGCTGTAGCAACAAATAATTCAGACTTATTCTGATTATAACTTATTCTGACCATATTTTTACATGATTTGTATTTTCAATTCATGTCAGTTTGAGTGAAGGAGATTGGCTGGTACAAAAACCAAAACAAAAACAATCCAGATCTAAAGATTCTCAATAATTTGAGAAAATAGATGTGTTGCTACATGATAGGTTTATACAGAAGCCAAGAGCTGATGTTTTCCGTCACAAATTGTTTTGTTTTTTATTCATATTAGTTTTTGGTATTTTTTGCCAATTTTGTAATCGACGTATTATTTTTACCAAACTTGAATTTATCTACCTGTGATGTTGTGACTATTGTGAAGCACTTTGGTCAACTGGAGTTGTTGTAAATGTGCTACATAAATAAACTTTGACTTTGATCAATTAATTTTCCCGAGATAACGAGTTAATTTTCCAATGCTTTCCTTGAGATAACAAGATAATGTCCTGATGGTTTTCTCCAGAAGTGCATGCATGCACATCGACATGCATTTGAAGGATGGAATCAAGTTTAACACACACCAATCACCTCATGATGTTGAGAAAACAAGCTTTGTTTTCTCCAGATTAACTCATCATCTCGAGAAAACCATCTGAAAAAATCCAAGTGGAAAACATTGACTCTGAGCTTCTGTAGGTTTATGACTATTCGATTGGTAAACACCACAGCAGATAAAGCAGGAGGCTGAAGGGGCATCTTTATTCCTAAATATAACATCTGTTTTCCATGTTTGACTGACAGCAACATAAGTAACAATCACTGCATCCACAAAAAGCAGGAACCCGTCTTCCGGAGAGGTCTGAGGTTTTCTTGTCAGTGCTGGTGGCCGGCTTGCCTTGCCTCGAGGTGCGTTTCTATCCTGCTGGCATCTCTAAATCCAAAATCCCAAGTTTTTACAAAATAGAAAGAAAAACAAGGCCTTTACCTTGGAACAACAGTTATACAAATCAACCAGTGCATCATGTTTTAAAAGTCAAGCTGGTTCAGAAAACAGGAAAGCAGAGCTGACTGAGGCTCCGCTAGTTTCTGTCAGTAACTTTTTTCTTAGTTCTTCTGATTTAGAAACAGCAGGGGTTTTTTCCATAATTTTCTCCGGAAAGCGATGAGCTGCGTACAGAGAGTCTGTTCTTGTTTGGATGTATACACTCTTCCAGAGACCGATGCTGGAAGACCTGCAGACCAGCGCAGATAAGTCCTCCATTAGAGACCTGCAGGCAGTGAGTGGAGACAAAAATATTTCTCTATTAGTGAAGGAACTTGATTAACATTTTTAATGAGTCTGTAATGAATTAATTACATTCAAACAAACTACATATCAACAAAATCAGCAACATTTTCAATCCAAAAGCCAAGATTTAACCAGGAAAGTTGAACATCTTGTGAACTTTGGTATCGTTTTAAAGAATAAGGAACTACATAATCTTTTAAATAGGACGAAGTATTATGGACAGACTAAGATTTTTTTTTATTTATGAGAATAAAATCAAAATAGTATGACAGTAAAGCCACAATATTAGTAGATTAAAGATGCAATAGGACCAGAAGAAAATCGTAAAACTATGAGAAAAAAGTTATTTTAATGAGAGCAAAGCTTACAACCTTAAATCTGTGATTCTTTTGCACAATCATTTCAAATTCCTGCTACGGATAATAATTTGATGCTGATCAGTTAAAAAAATCAAGCTGTTCATATCAACACTGGAATTAAGAGAGCAGAACTGTTTTAACAAGCAAAGATTTGTAATGATTGACACTTCATGGTCAGCTCTGCAGTTCCATTTATTTATTTACATTTATCATAAGTTATAGATAAATTAAATTAGTTTAATTTTAACTGAAAAGAGCCAACTTTTATCAATTTAATTACTTTATTTTATATATTTAATTTTGTATTAAATATAATAGATTGAAATCTCCACTCTGAGAATGATGGAGGTTTGCCTGAATTTCAGGCTAATGTGATAACAAAAAAAATCCCCTAAACTATTTTGTTACACACAAAAAAACACATTGAACAAAAAATAAATAGTGTACTCACTTTGGGTTAGGATATGTATGCTGCTACGTCTGCGGGTTGGCCTCCTGCTCTGCTGCTACGACCCTCCGAATGCTATTGATTGATAGATACATCTCCTCCTCAGGGTCGTAGTAATAAAACTTACTTAGGTAGGAGATCAGTGATCTGAAAAAGAAAAAAAAAAATCATCAGGACTTTTTACTGGGAAAAACAGTTTCACCTAGCACATTTAAAAGTAAAATTAGGAAGTAGGAAAAGTGACTCAAACACAGAATCTAATGATTTATTTATTGATTACTGAAATATAGACGCGTCTTTATGAAAACGAATATCTCCGCCACGTCGTTTAAAAAATATTGTACACACAGAATCGGTTTCAAATACGTTTTCATGCACATGAAGCCACACAAATACGCCACAGAGCGTTGTAGTAAACATGCCAAACCCTTAGGGGCAGTGTAGTGCAAAGCCAAAACTTATGTCAGTCAATCAGATTGCTTCAAAACAACCAAGGAATTAAAAATGGCGCCAGGAAGTTTATTTGTGAAGGCAATTGTTTATCTTTATCTACTTTTAATTAGCGTATTGAAATATAAAGTTAATTAAACACAAATTGATGTCGACTGGGAATTGTGTCAAGGCAAGTATGTGGATAAATTGGTGAATGTTGACTCTAAATCACAGTTTTCCAATGTAAACACACAAATACAGAGATTTCTCAGATCTCCACTTTGGTTTTAGTTTTTGTGTGAATAAAAGGACAAAATGCATAAAATTGTATTTGCTTTCCCGGATATTCGGCTACATGTGGAGCAGAGGTTGTGTTAACAGAATATTTTCCGTATTTGACCGTTTCTTTTTTTAAATGACGGGAAAATTTTAAGCCCGTCGTTCATTTGACAGGTTGTAATTAACACCCTTAACTGGAGCTCATAGGCAGACATTATAGACTTTATGCAAAGAGTTCACCGTAGAGGCAACTAAAATCAATAAAAAAAATCTTTGGTTGAAATGGCGCCTTTAATTTCAGTCTCCATTACATACAGACCAGAGAAAACTAAAGACAATGCAATGTTGTGTTAATCCATTTATAGTCTAAACAGAGGAGCCGGCAGTTTATCTTGAGGAAATAAATAAAGGTGCAGAAGTTAATTAGACCGTAACAAGCGCAGTGAGCTGCACAACTAATGTGGACGTGGCTCCGCCACTGTGAAGAATTAAACTTAACCCTCTCCAGGCAGATGTTGCAGATTTGCTTGATGATTTTTTTGATAATTTTGACTATTTTGAAAAAAAGTCTGAATTGTATATTACTACCCCATATGATAATTTTCTCCAAATATCAGATTTTTCCTGCAACTAGAACTTAATTTGAGCCTGAGAGGGTTAACTCATCCAGCGGTTTTAACAAAAGGAGCAGAAGACATTACCCTCCCGCGACCAGAAAGAGAGCAGAGCTCAGGAGCGCGGCAGACGTAACATCTGTCTGTTTCAGGGAAGCGAAACACGCAAAAAAATCATCGTAAAAGCACACATCTGGACCGCACAGGGTAAAAAAAGTTCAATTGATTGGTTTGGATCAGACAGATCCAACTGACCGATGAATTTGCACATATTTCTCTGCAGATGCGACCAGGAGGAATTTGTGAGCCTGTGCATTCAGACCCCAGTGGATGAAGTGCTGCTAATTTAAGTGGAGTCGTTTAATTTAATTTATTATAAGTTATTGGGGCCTCAGTCAGTGGTTTTTATCACGGAGAAAAAGTTAGATTGCGTTCATCTGTTTTATGTGTGATGGGATCTGGATTCACGGTTCAACAAGGTGAATATTAACTAAACCGCATAAAAATGCAGCTAAATAGCCAATGTTAATGTGATTATAATTTGACGGGTAAAAATAGTACATGAACGATGTTTTTTAACGCCGTTGGTCGTGATGACGAATAACAAAAAAGTCTAGCGCCACCTCTGGTAAGGAGAGAGAGCTGTTGCTGTAAAACAGAGTTTTACTATTTTTAAATCTGATAAAATGATAACACAGTTGACATTTTAAACTCTGTTCCGCATCTTGTATTAGCAGTTACTGCAGTTAGCATTCCTAACTATAAACAGTGTGTACAGTACCGCAATTTTGCGTTCCTGTTGGATAATGAAAGTCTTGCTCTCTCTTGCCAACTCTCATCCTGAAATGGCTTCTTATATCTCTGTTCTTCCTTACTGATACTGAAAATAACTGAATTAAAGTATTCTCTCAGTAGAGACGTCCACTCTGAAGAATGCTGTTGTTGCTGTAAACTGGTAACGTTTGGCATGCTGTGTTCACAAACCATAAACAAATCCGATTGAAAGCTTACGGTGCAGGTCAAGTTTGTGGGCACAAGTCAGTTTTTAAAATTTAAATGAAGCCAAAATATTGAGCCTTAGATGAACTTTACCTGGGCAGTGGAAGCTCTTGGATGTGGTCGATGCGGACTATTTGCCGAATGCAGAAGCGACAGAGGTGTTGCAATGACTTCACGTTGCTGAAGCGGGATACAGGATACAGGAGCTGAACTGGAGTTGGTGGAAGCCCTGAAAAAACATAAACGGTCAACATCATTCTGCTAACAAAGTCAAATTCAATTCAAATTCAAATCGCAGACTGGATTGACCAGCAGAGGTCATTATCTGTGCTAATGAGCTCTGCTGGTCATTAGCACAGATACAGGATGATGCTCGTGAGTTACATTTCTGGTCGGGCGCTCAACTGGCCCAGTGCTCACATCTAGACATAGAGGGAGACTTGTTGCTTCGTTTCTTTACCTGGGACTCTGGAGCGGAGGAAGTAGAGGAATTTTCCGTTCTTGGAGTGCATGATGGCGCGCTCAATGAATTCCACCACAGAATGGCAGCGATCCTCGAACTTCGGGTGACACCACAGGCTGAATGTCCCTGGATGCAGAAAGAAGCTTCAGACAAACCTTTAAGGAACAGTTTCAGACTGAGGCGACAAACGTAAGGAAAACATAAAAACTTTAACTGAATTTGGAAGACGTGAGTGTTTCATGTTTCTGTTGGCTTGTCGAACTCTTAATTTTGAGAGGGGGCTTAAATTGGAAACTATTACATTAAACAATGGAGGAACTATTACATTAAACAATGGAGGAATGGTGAAGAAAAGGATTCAACTTCAGGTCAGGACTTAGTGTTAGTTCCAGAGTTCTTTACAAAATTAAAATTTATTGGTCTCTGACAGGGCGAAGTTGCATTATTATCAAAATATTACTTGAAAACAGTCTGACAACAACAATAATATTGTTTATCCTAATCACTTCTGGGACGATTTATTGACCAGCAAAATTGTGCAATCATTCAATTAACTCGATTAAAATTTTTAATCAAGTCCCAATCATGAAGATTGAGGTTTATGGAGCAGATTTATTGAAACGCTGCATGACTGTGAGTGTTTCTTACCTCGATAGTGCTCCATGCGCGTGTGGTGTGTGACTCCCTGCGACCTGAAGCTCAGGCTCAGGATGTATCTGGGGTCAGAACTGTCTCGGACCAAAAACGATCCGTCCAGTTTACCCTTCAGCTTCACCTCAGCATCTTCCCAGTTCATAGGACCCCAGTACCAGCCGCACTGCAAGCAGAGACAACAGCAATCCACCCAGCAGAACAGTAAGAACCAGTTCTTCTCTGCTTCTGTCTAACATTCTGCAGAAAGAACCTGGTAGTGGAAACTGACTGGCAGAAACCTTTACATGAGAGAGCAAAGGAGTGGTAGTCATGGTACAAGGGTGGAAAATACGCCAGGTATGTAAATAGACAACAAAATGTCTACATAAACAAAATAAACTATTCATTGTACAACTGTTTCTTGGAAGAAAAATAAAACAAGTTTTAGGTATAACTGTACAACAGCGTAATAGGGCCATTGTGGAAATAAAAAAAATAAGAGGAGTACAATTCTGCCAAAAAATTCAGAAAAAAATCAAGAAAATTTCTCAGTTTTAAAAGTTGAAAAATTTGATAGAAAGAAACTCAAAAAAATTTGAGTTTAAGCTCAGATATTTCTGGAAAAAAACTTGGAAATTTCTGAGTTTGAAAAGTCCAAAATTCTTTCTAGAACATTTAGATTCTAGGAATTATTTTTATTTTATTCAAGTTGCCCCCCATTATCTACTTGTTGATATATTAACCATAATTTGGTTGCTAGAAATTTCATGCTAAATGTTTATCTGTTTCATGACTGAAAAAATATGTTCAAAGCTTAAACCTTTCCTCAGCTTCCACCCTGACCTGCTTTTTGGGATTCCTGTTGCTGTTTGTTCTCTAATGCTCTTTAACAAACCTCTGAGGCCTTCCCAGAACAGCTGCACTGACGCAGAAGAAGTCCAGTTCTAGTTTTTGTGCTGAAGAATGACAAAAAGCCTGACCTTCTCCAGCTCTCTCAGACTGGCTGTGAAGTTGCTGGCTTCGGATCGCCGCAGCGCACACAGCACCGGAGGCGCAGCCCGTCTCATTGGTGGACCGGCGTCCGACGGCAAAGGATTCGAATGAGGAAGGGCCCGGAAAAAGGCATCTGAGTCAGGAGAATGTAGAAAATGAGGCATTTTAAGGTTTATATGCACTGAATACAAAGACACATGATCCATAAATGTCTGATTTTTGAGTAAATTAATACATTTGGAACAAAAAGAAATAATTGTAGTGACTCTAATTGACCTGAAACAAAAGAAGCTTAACTTCATACTAGGATCGCAACTAATAATTTAGTAATTGATTAATCGATTTAAAAGTTAACACATTCTGCAGATTTAGAACACATTAATAAATAAATCTTTAACATATTCTTTCTATTGATATTGTGGAATTTAACGAAAAGAAATAATTTTGTAATCCTATCTGACTTAAAGCAGGAGATTTAACTTCAGACCAGGCCTTTAACTAACGATTATTTTAGCATTCGATATTTCTGACGATTAACTGTTTGAAAAATTGACACATTCTGCAGATTTTAAACATTTAAGCCTTTTTTAATACAATATCAAAAAAACATTAAAAGTTGGAAAAAGACAAATAATTAAATTACTTTTTAAATGATTAAATAAATATTACGTTGCCTAAAATCCAATTGCATAATATTCCTTTAGTGAATGATTAATAATTTGTAGCAAAGGATGCATCTGCACTTTCTGTTTGATTTCACGTAAATACAATGTAAAGATAATCTGCTGATTATTTTTGGATTAACAGATTGATAATTGGATAGTAAAAGGTGCTTAAATTTTACAGAATTTGTATCAGGTGAAGCTAAAACAATGACACTTTTTTATCTTTAATGTAAAATAAAATATATAAATTTTTTGAACAATTTTGTTTTAATTACTGCTCTGTTATTTTTTGAGCATGTATACTCCAATTAACAATTAATCGATTACTATATCGGTTGATGGTTATTTGAATAATCAATTAGTCATTTCAGCCCTTCTTCAGACAGTCAGAAAAAGGGGGAGATTTTTTTTAAAACTGCTTCAACTGTACATTTTCTGCATATTAAGTTATTTAGACGTGAAAGTTAGAGGATTTTTCCCATCATAGACGTCTTACCATTGAGGCTGAGACTGTGCTGGATGGTGGAGTGGGAGGGAGGAGGAAGAGGAGGGTGAGGAAGAGGGAGGGACTGCAGGGAGGCGCCCACAATACTAACTAAGAAAGGCCCCGGTTGAGGCCCCGCTATGTCATCTGGAGGAATGACAACAGGGAAAGATCAGGGAAGGGGATAAAAAGACAAAAAAGTGAGAAAAATGAAGAAAAACAACAGCAGTCGACATTAGGAAAAGAAAAGAAAGGAGGTGCCTTCTTTATATTACCAGCAACTCTTCTACTGCTAATGCCTGACTGAGGTGTTTCCAAGCTCTCAGAGACAACAACGCAGCCCGCATGATACTTGATACTGATACGAACTACTTATAAAAATAACCAAGTCAAAATGATCTACCTACTACAAAAATGCAAAACATATATTTATTTATACATATATTGAGATTTCTTTATATATTTAACTCCTCGTGAATGTGAAAAGTTTTTGTTTTCTTACTTGCTCCAGCTTCCTCATTTATTTTTAAGTTTAAGAGAAAAACCGAGAGCTAAAAATCGAAGAACACTCGGTAGCTAGCTAGAATTCTAGAATTGCTACACTTAGCAATGCGCATGCGCATTGTTTGTGCATGCGCAGTGACCTAAGTTGTTTCTGCTTCTTCTTCTTCTTCTTCTTCTTCTTCTTTTGATTTTTTTATGGCAACCAACTTAAGGTGCATTTACCGCCACCTACCAGACTGGAGTGTGGTCATCAATAATCCCAGAGGGAATTAAAAATACACGCCTCAATGATATGCATGAATGTGCAATTCACATCCACACACACTCATATAT